>PVJX010007489.1:25581-70913 GCA_004027295.1 Dolichotis patagonum
GCAAGTGCTTTTTGTACTTTTGTAAAGTCTTTACAGGTATGATTATTATCTTTATTTTACCAGTAAAGAACTTGATCCCAGAGAGCTTACGTAACTTACCTAAGCATAACAGGTACTGGATTCTAACCTGGGCATCTGGCTTCCCTATGCATGCTCAAGGGACTGAGGCTTGGGAAACAGAGAGTCCAGGGACCAATGATAAGTGGAAGATGGAAGTCAGAGAAGGTTCATGGCAGTGGTGATGCTCTAAGCAGCTCCTGAAAGATGTGCAGGTGTTTACTGAATGGACGAGGGGCAGGGTGCAGGACCATGGTGTGTCTGGGCTGTGAGTGGTGTGAGGGACTGTAGGAAGGGAAGGGGATTGGTGGGGCAGCAAGGGAATGTGACATGGGAAGGGATCAGGCTGACACTGAAGGTGGCCACACTTCCTCACTGGATCTGTTCTACTCTGGAAAGCGACCTTGATGGCCATGTGGGGGCTGCATGGCTCGGGAGGGCTGCAGGACTTTGCCTCAGTTGCTCAGGAAATGGAAATTTATGGGTCAAAAAGAGCATTAGTTCATGGTTGCCATCTACATGGGACCAGCTTTCTGGTTGGTGAGACTTGTCTCCTGTCACGTAACAGCCCTACCCTCCCTTATGCAAAGCCCTGGTTTTATGGAGGACTCTAACCCTAACCCACAAGCTGAGGCTTCTCCACCCCTAAGTCCAGGTCCCTAAGAGGCCATCTAACCCTCTTACCCTGTCACCAGCTGCTCTTTCTGCAGCCTTAGGCTGCTACTCTGCAGATCCAAGCTCCCTAGCAAGGCCCCAGGGCTGGCTGAGGTGGTGGCTGAGGTCTGCAAGGGAATGGATGCAGGAAGCCTTATTCCAGCCTGGGTCCTTACTGTCTTGTTCACTAATCTAACAATAACTGTAGCAAACCAGTTACTGTATGTCAGTCCTCATGTAGATCTTGGTCTGGTTTAGTCCAGAATCTGGAAAGGTGGCATGGAATTAATTCTCATTAGTAACCATTGTCACTTGAGTCTCATGTATTGTTATATCCTCATATGGACAGAGTTTAATAAACTTGCTGAAAGTCACAGCCTTGAACAGCAAAGACAGGATTCAAACAGATAATTTAAAACAAATGTTTTAGCCAGTTGTGGTGGCATCCACTTGTAATTCCACCACTCTGGGAGGCTGGGGCTAGAGAACCCCAAGTTTAAGCCCAGTGTGGGTAACTTAGTTGCTTGAAAAGACTCTGTCTTAAAATAAAAAATAAAATAAAATAAAATAAAATAAGAGTAGGACCAGAGATGTGGTTCATTGCAGTGGCTCTGGTTCAATGGCCAAAAAATAAAATAAAAATTTTTTTCAGGTAGCTGAAATTGTTATTGAAATTTCCTAATATACTAACATAATATAACTGTTAGATATCAGAGTTTAAAGACAAATTCTCTCTGCACAGCTTTTTATGTGCAACCAAAGTCTTACAAATGAAATAATAATGTGAATGATTAAATTATAATTATGACAGAGGGGTGGCTGCCTATTTGAATAGACTTAAACATTTTACAGACCTCAGTGTTAATACTGGCCAATTTTTTTCCTCCCTTCGTTGTTCTCTGAATTTCAATGAATTTTTCATCTGTTTATTAATTAGCACAAGTCTTGGATTGTGCTTTGTAATTAAGGTCTTATGTGTTCTTGCAGATCTTACATCTGAGTTAAATGTTAATTTTTCAATGAGAAAAATTAGGAATTTGACAACTGCCTTCCTTCCTGGCAATAGAATATACATGCTGCTTGTCAAAAAAGATTGAATGCCTGCGTTTCTAAGATAGGGGGTGATAGATTATTCGTCATGAAATTGCACACTCATTTGCCCAATATCATAATCAACTGCTGACAGCAGTTTTTCTGGAAACCCATTTGTGAAATGCATTCGGTAGTCTGGTCACTGACCATTAACTCAAATCCCTTGACTCGCCATTAGTCTTTGTAACTTTTCTTTAGTCCATGTCCTATTTTGCTCTAATCTCTATCAATTTCATAGTCACTAAAAGAAATGAGGTTATTCTGTAAGGGTTCATCTTTTCCTTCATAACAATAATAGTTTTGATCACATTCTCTCCGGACACAGTTCTCCACAGATCTCTCCTATTTCTGCACAACTTCTCAGCTGACTGACTTAATTCTACATTATCTCATCAAAGAGGTTTGTTTGCAGACAGCCTTAGGAGACAGATAGCTTTTCCTCCTGGAACAAGGGGAGGGATGCTCACTGCTTATTATAAAATATTTGGGTTCCTTTTGCCCAGGGTTCCTCTCCTGTGTTGTACCTCCCCGGATGTGCGGGTCATGCCTTTGGGCCACTCCGTGGGAACTGAGATGTCCAGGTAGAGCCGTGTCTTCCTCACAAGGCCGCGAAGTGGGAATCACTATTCATTCCTCTCATCTTACAGGTGAACAAACTCGGCACCCAGACCTTGTTTGAGTAGGTGTTGGAGCCGGGATTTGGAGGAGGCAGTGCGTCTCTGGCATCTGGGCTCTGATTCTCTCCTCTCCTGAGCAGATGGCCCAGAGCTTGCCTTAGGCACTAAATTTCACTTTAAAAATGAAGTGCTGCTTCTACACATCCAAGAAAGGATCGGCCAGATGTAGAGGGGGCACTGCTGCTCTTTCCAAAATTCCAGGAAGTTCGTGTGCATCTACGGCACAAGCATTTGCCACGCAAGAAGACTCCTGGGTGGCTGCTGTGTCGTGGTCCCCTGATGCTTTTGGCTCCTGGCACGGGGATTAGTCCAGACTGGGAGCAGGGAGGAGGTAGCTTCCACTGGGCAATCCATTTAGGGTCGTCCTCCCTCTGACTTGCTTTACTTTCCACTGGGCAACTGCTCCTTGTCTTCTGATTTTCAATGCCACAATTACTAGCAAAAATAAGGAACAGTGAGGTGCAGTCATTCCACAGATGTGCCTCAATTCTTGTGTGGTACCTGGTGTCCTTGTAGGCTCTTGGGATATACCAGGGAAGTAAACGAAGCCCTTGCTGACCTAGCAGGGGAGACAAGCAGTGCACGAATGGACCACTACAGAATGTGAGGTGAGGGTAAGTTCTGTGAAGGGAAGCAGAGCAGATGAGGGGGCAGAGAACAATGAGGGGGCTATTTTAGACAGGATGGCACATGGGGCTCTCGAGGAGGTGACATTCAAGCCAAGACCCTAGTGCATGACGCATTTGCTGAGTGCCAAATATTTGCACCATGGTGGCTTTGGGGCAAACATGTGAGCAAAGACAAGAGGGAGAGGTAGGCAGTAGCTGGAGAGATAGAAAAACCCGGAGCGTGACCATGGTGGGAGGTGCTGAGGAGCAGAATAAAGCAGGGAACAGGCAGGATGCTGGGGCGGGGGAAGGCTGGCAGCTAGTTGCAGTTGGAGAGATCAAGGAGGGTCTCCCCGAGATGACACTAGAGCATTGTCCTAAAGGGGGACAGGGAATGAGAGGTCAGGTAGGTCACACACAGCCTTAAGGTCCAGGAAAGGCCTTTGGCTTCGTCTCCTGTGAGATGGGAAACAATTAGAAAGCTCTGGATAGAGATGGGCATTATCTGACTTATGAAACTCTGACTTCCTGTGCGCTGGTCCCCTGGGTACTATCTCGGGGACCGTTCTTAAGCAAGCATGACTATTGTTCCCACCATACAGATGAGCTAAGCATGGTACAAGGAATACATGATAAGCTCTCCCCAGAATCCTACTATTCTCCCACACAGGGTTTTGTGTTCTTTAATCCCAGCTCAGCCTCCATGCAGCTGAGCAAACCTTTGGCCCACTGGGCTTTCCACGGTCAGGTTTCCCCAGAGGCGGGCTTGGCCTCCATCTCTGTTTTACTGTCTTGTGAGTCTGGCCACATGCTTTTGAACGTTTCTGCACCTTGGCCTTTGGCATGTAGATGCCCCTTCTTCCTTTGAGAGCCTTACCACTGTCCCCTCCCCTACACAGTCCAGCACACGGCTGCCCCATCAGCTACGTTTGTGGGTGGAGTGTCTCGGTTTGCACCAACGGGAGGAGAGAGGAAGGATTGGGTATAGCTTTAGGTCCAGCCAATCCTCAGCCTGTTTCTGAACAGCGACCCCACTTCTTGCCTCCTGTTTATGGCCCGGGTAGAGGGCGCCCGCTCCTCCCTCACACTCAGGACCCAGCCTTGCTGACCCCTGCGGATCTGCTAGACCTTGGGGATGTGTCCAGACTTTGTCCACTCAGACTGCTCCAACGCTGGGGATGCTGCTGACGGCCAAGTCCCCGGACCCTTCATCCCTCACCCAGCCCACCCTTCTGATGGCCCCCCCTGTTCTCCTAGACTCCTGACTCCATGCTGGTGCATTTTAGGTTCTGTTCTTGTCATCATCCCAAGACTTCACATACTCCTGCACGTTCAAAATTGTATTTTGGGCTCCAACACAGCTCCTGAACTCTAACCTGCCCACGTGGCTCTCTGCCTGGATGCCCCACAGATGTCTGGATGGTCACAATCCAACTCGAGTCACCATACACATCCCCACCCCCTCCTATGATGATCCCAGGCCATCCTGTGCCCTCTTCCTTGGCGCAGTCCCTCCCTGTCCTGTTAGCTGTTTGGTCCCACAGGTTCTCCTCTGCACACCCCCTTTCTGTTCCCACTGCCAATGCCCTGGTTTATTCCATTAGCCCCTCCCACCTGCACTATGGCAGTGAGCGGGTTATTCTCTCTTGGTCAGTAGTTTTCATAAAACCACTTTGGAAGCTTCTTTAAAGTGTGGACAAAGGTGTCCCTGTGGTATTTGGTCAGCCCAAGGCTGGGTCCAGACTTCTGGATTTCTGACATG
This sequence comes from Dolichotis patagonum, assembly GCA_004027295.1. Taxonomy (NCBI): domain Eukaryota; kingdom Metazoa; phylum Chordata; class Mammalia; order Rodentia; family Caviidae; genus Dolichotis; species Dolichotis patagonum. The sequence continues at coordinate 30,432 of PVJX010007489.1, forward strand.
CTCCCCAGGGTTCCAGGGTAGGTCATCCCTACCCCACTCTGTAAAACAGAAAAAGAAAACGTATTACAACAACCCATTCATATCCTTGTTTATAGCAGCACAATTCGCGGGGGCTAATTCTTGGAAACAGCCTATGCACCCATCCGTGGAGGAATGCGTAAGGAAAATGTGGCGTTTATACACAGCGGAGTACTACTTTCCCATAAAGAACTACAGACTTGTCATTTGTAGGCAACTGGATGCACTTTGAGACAATAGTCAGTGAAATAAATCAGACACACGAGCTTAAGTATCACAGGATTTCTGTCATATGAGAAGCCTAAAATACAAAGAACAAAACAAAAGATAGAACTAGGAAGTATGGTGCTAGATCTTTCTTAAAGGGGGAAGGGCTGAGGAGATGGAGAGGGGAGAAAGGGGAGCAGGGTGAGAAAAGGAATGCAGGAGTGTGTCATCACCTGTGCCAGCGCCTCACAAGGAAGGCAAGCGTTATGTACTGCATATGTGCACGGAAAAGAAAACCCCAAAATGCAAAAAGGTTATCAAGAGATGGATGGAAGGGAAAGGGAGAGAAGGGAAGCAAAAAGAGGAAAGGGGATGAAAACAAGGAATTGAGATGAATTATGTGCAAGCACCAATTCCCCACAAGGTATGTAAATGTTGTGTACTACAAACATGTATGAATAAAAAAAAGGGAAAGACACCCTACACCACCCGTTACCTAACCTCTCCTTGCAGCCTGTCTTCATGTGATGAATCACTGTATCACCTCTCCACACTTTTGAGCACATAACCATAAAATTGTGTAGAACCCTCTAGATACGTATATCCCATCAATGCTACATCTTAACTACTGACTACTATCAATACCCATTTACCCTTGAGAAAACGCAGTACAGAGAGCTGTTAAGCAGCAGAAGTGCAAAGCTCTTCCATCCAAAGCCAAGTTCTCAGGTCATGTTTTCCTGTCTCTGGCTCCCATGCACCGAATGACTTTGTTCTCCAACTGCTCCTTGCTTCTTTAAGCCTTTGTCATCTGGTCCCCCTCTTTCAAATGACCATTTATAGCAGTTTCCTATGACTGCCTTACAATCTGTAAAGTTAGAAGCTTTACAATTACACCTCTGAAATAGCTCCCCCCTTTTTTGTTTGTTTGTTGTCTTTTTTTGAGACAGGGTCTTGTTACACAGTTCAGATTGGCTTTGAGCTTACTTTGTAGCCCAGGCTGGTCTTGAACTTGTAACAATCCTCCTGCCTCAGCCTCCCGAGTGCTGGGATTACAGGTGCCTGCCACCATGCCCAGCTAGTAGCTCCCAGTTTTGTAGGACAGAAGTGTGGGTACAACTTGCCTGGCTCCTCGATCCATTGTCTCACTGAGTTCAAGTCCAAGTGTCATGTGTTGTCATACAGAGCAAGGGGTTCCCCTCCAAGCTCCCTAGTCGGTGGCAGAATCCAGTTTTTGTGCAGTCGGCAGACTGAAGTCGTTTCTTTGCTGGCTTCATCCAAGGGCTGTTCTCAGCTTCTGAAGGCTGCTTATGTTTCTTGCCACATGGTCCCCTTTATCTCTAAAGCCATCCAGGGAAATCTTGCCCAGGATGAGTCCTTTCAACTCTTCAGATTTCTTAGATGAGGAGAAGCCCAATCCCTTGAAAATGTTCCCCTGATTAGTCCTGGCCTACCCAGGATAATCACCCCATTTTAAGGTCAACTGATTTGGGAACCTTAAGTGTATCTGTAAATTTTCTTCCTGTGGCACTCTGACTAGGTGTTTGAATTACTGGGAGAAGGTGTGTGTACACTGGGGATTGAGATCCTCTTATCCAACCTACCACACCCACTAGAGATTCAACATGGGGGACCAGAGCTTCCCGGACCCGCTTGCTTCACCACACCGTCTGACCTTCAAAGCGCGGCTCCGGGGTGGCTGCTTCCTCCACGCTGCCAGGCAGAATAGCCCCTGCACCCGCAGCACTGCACACCTTAACCCTTGCCCACCGCAGTGGGATACTTTTTATTGGTCATTTCCCTGGAGGCGGGCTGTGGGTCGCTTCAGAGCAGGAGCCGAGCCTGGTCCCCTTGGCACCTGGCGCCGAGGGAAAGCACCCGGCCCGGGACACACCTGCTGCCTGACGAGCTGTGTCCCCAGGCAAGCTTCTGAGTTGCCGTGCTCCTCAGCTTTGCGGAGCTGTCACAGAAAACCCGAGAAAAGCACTGTGAAGGAGGAAAGCTTGCTTTGGGCCCACGGATTCAGAGGTTTCCGTCGATGCTCCCGTGGCTCTGGGGCTGCTGGGCACGTGCTGAGGCTGGTGAGGTCTGAGTCAAATCGACTCCCCAAAGCCCCACTTCCGAGTCCTGCTGCGCTGCAGACCGAACCAAACCGACCCAGGAGCTCTGTTACAGCTGCAGTCAACACGACCGGCCTGGCGCGCGAGGGCTGCGGGTGGGCGACAGCGCGGGGCCGTCAGCCCCAGGCACAGGCAGGGGTCGCCCGGGGCAGGCAGCTCGCCTGCTGCACCCCTTTGCCGGGACGGTGAGGCGGACGGGCCACTAGGTGTCACTCGAGATCCAATAAAGACACCCGGTCCCTCAGCCGTTCCGCCCGTCCAGGGAGGATGCCGGGTGGGGGTCCCCACCAGTCCAGCGCTGCGGCTCCACCGCGGACACTGGCTGGATCAGAAAGAGGACCCCACAGCCGGGAGCCACTGCAGCTGGCGTCACCTGACCGTGGAGCCGGAGCTCCTGGTGTCATAAGCTCCTTTGGCGAGAATATCACGCGGGGAAGGAAACAGCGCCCCCTGCAGCCCCTACTCTCCCCCTAAAGGGTGTGGGGGTCTCTGCGGGCTGCACCCGGGGTTCCCCCTACCCATGAGCTCCGGATGCGGGAGGTGACAGGACCAAAAGAGGATTCTGCCACTGGTCCCAAACAATGTCCTTCTTGGAACCCTAGGGATCCGGAGGTCGGGGGCACTTGGCCTCCTGGAAGCAGGGATACCAGCTTCTGCAATGAACCTCAGTCATCTTTCTCCGGCCAGGGGAGGCTCGGGGCCGAGGGAAAGGGGACCAGAACGTGCTTGTGAAGGACGTCGCCTAGCGGGAGTCTGCGTCGGGTTTTCCAGCCCGTCCAGCCCTTCCTCTGCGAGCAGGCGTCTGCTCGAGGGGCGGGCGACCTCGGCGCGCGGGCGGGAGCGCTTTCCTTCACCCCCGGCAGGGGGCGCGCTTCCCCCGCGCCAGCTCCCCGCTGGGCGCGCCCCCTCCAGTGCAGCCCGGCGGAGACAGGCTCTGCCCGGCGGCGCAGCGTTCGGGCTCCTGCAGCCTGTGCTGGGATGGGTCCAAAGTCACCTCGTCTGATCTGTGCACAGCCTTTGGATACCCCTTTCTCTTTACCCTCAGCTGCTTTACCGCTCCTTGTTTGTAGTTTCTTAAGGGATTATTGAAATTCATTAGCGTATTTTGGAGCTCCTGATAGCAGAGCTTCCAAGGCAGGATGCAGATCAGGACGCAGAGTCCTGCCAGGGCGCCTCCAAAACCGAATAATCTTATTTATCAGTATAATAACTTCCTTTACAACTTGCAAAGGGATTTTCCCATGCAAAGCATGTCCAATTCCATTTGGTAATCTCTTTCCTCTTCGCATGAAAAGGTTGATTCCATCCGTCATTTTATTTTTAACCCACATTTTATTGTGTGCTCGGGTGAAAAAGACTGATTTTGCTGTGGTAAGGAAGATGTATAGAATATGGAATTGCAGGGGACACTAGTTCCGTCATGAATGAGAGAAGTGCTACAGGAGGACCTGGGGGAGGGTGTGACAGGGGACCCGGCAAAGAGGCCCTCACCTGGCTCTCAGGCCTGGCTTTCCTCCAGATGCCCCCCCTCTGCTGTTTCCTCTTCTTGCTGCTGCTGGATAAAAATCACCATCTCCTCCGAGAGACTGTAAGTCAGCACTTTCGGAACAAACAAATAAACAAACAGACTGCACATTCCTAGGTGAGGCAGAGTCAGGCCAGGGTTCCCTGGGTACGCCAGACAAGGCACACACCCCAGGAAAAGTGTTAGCGGCCCGGCATGGTGAAATTCACAGTGCCAGCTTCTTCTGAGGCCTCATGACTTAGGAGGACACCACAGAGCACCGGTACAGTATCCTCTTTCTCCTCTTCAGTGTTTACTGAGCACCTGCTAAGTATGGGGCTGGTGCTGCATGCCAAAGATGAGAGCAAGAGATTGGAGCCCAAAGGAAGAATGTGCCAAAAGCCAAAGAGTGGCACGGCCTGATGGCTCCCAGAGTGTGGGATTGTAAGAACAGCCAAAAATGAGACTTTACCAGTTAGGATTGGGTCCAGCTAATTAGGAGAGAAGACGAAAGACCTCCTCCAGTGGCTTATGCAAGATGGCGAGTACAGATTTGTTTCTCTTATGACAGTCTGGAGCTTAAAAGGAAGGGAAGGGTGGCGCTGAGTTCTCCACTCCCCATCCAGTGCTATTCTGATAGGGTGAGGGAAGAGGCCATTCACGGAATGCATTTCCCACTTCACAGCTGCTGCCTGAGGACTCTTTGAAGGGTGTAATTCAGATCATTATCTCGCTTGTCATCTTCCCGTGGCTTCCCATAACTGGCCAGAGTCCTTCCTACCGCCTGCGGGTCCTGCCTGCCTCACCACCTGCTCCCCGCTCTTGGTGTGCAAGTTCCAGCTGTCCACCCTCTCTCTGGCTCTTGAATGCACTTCTCGAGTAACCAGACTGTGTCTGTCTCGCTCACTTGTGTAGCCGTAGTGGCCAGAAGTGTTCCTGGAGCTGACATAGTACACACTTGTCCACCATTATGGGACGAGTTAACTGGGTAAGAAAAAAGGAGGAATTCCACTGGAACCTTCCCACAGTGCTGCCCGCTGTGCTGGCTGTTGTTTGGGTTAAGGGGCTGGATCCAGGCTGGCAGTAAGGTTGGCATATTCTGTGCAGAACATGGTCATGCTCAGCTCTTAAACCACATCCGGTCTGTGCAAACCGCCAGTAGAAGCTCCAGTATAAAGAGAAGGCTTTCCCTGACCGAACGGCAGCTCCACACCTCAGTGAGCTGAGCCGGCCTCAATGCAAATCTGCTGCGGTGACTGGGGCTTACTCTTGGGTTACGCGGAAGGGATCAGTGGGCATAGAAGGCTGTTCATGAAAGTCATTCACATTGGCATCTTTTCCATAAGGACAGGCCCTGTGGATGCTGAGTGGTCACTTAAGGGTACCACTTAATACACCCAGGTATGACCAAAGACTAACTGGTGGACAGAGCCTTCTCTCTTGCCCTTTTCTTAGTGTTCCTATGGGATCACAGAAAACATCCTAGGCCATGCGAGAAAGAAGGGCCGCTGGTCTGCTGGTGCTGAGACGGATTAGCTCCCCACCCCATCAGCAAGACTTCACGACGCATACCGTAAAACTGTAAAGTTCTCTGGCAGCCCTGTCTTTAAATAATACACCTGAAACAACCCAATGCCCACCGACAGATGCATGGTTAAATGCACTGCATGGTACCTACACGTACACGGGATATTATTTAGCCTTAGTCAGGGGTGAAGCTCAGAGCTGGGGGTGTAGCACAGTGGTAGAGCACCTGAGTAGCACCCACAGAGCCTGGGATTTGATTCCCAGCACCACAAAAAAGAAGAGAAATGCAATTCATATACTGCTAAAACATAATACATTCTGAACACATTATGCTAAATGAAACAAGTCAGACACAGAGAGACAAATATTCCACTTCTGGGAGGCTCCTGGTATAGCCGACTTCATGGAGGTGGAAAGTAGCACTGTGGACACCAGACACTGGAGGGGGAGGGGGCGGGAGTTGTTGTTTAATAAGAACAAGATCACGAAAAGTTCTGGAGTTGGGGATGGTGACGGTGGCTCTGAATGTCTCACCCAGGTGACATCACTTGGCATTTGTCCTTTTGTGACTGGCTTATTTCACTTAGCCCAGCATCTTCAAGGTTCATCCATATGGAACCATGCCTCAGAGCACATTTTTTTTAATTTTAAAGAGGATAAAACAGAATAAAACCAATCAAAACAAACAAGTGTAAGAGACACAGGACTTCAAAACATTACAAAATCAACAAAGGCTACCATAATGCCTCTCGATGTCTTCAAAATAGCTGCAGATAACTTCGGACATAGTAAAAATCAAACAACAGAATGGAATAGAAATAATAAAGACAAAACAATGAATGCAATGAAGAACTTCAAAACAAGCCAATAGTAAATCCATAATTGCTACCATAATATCTCTTACTGTCTTTGAAATAGCTGCTCCTGCCATCAGCTTTGACATAATCAAACAAAAGAAAAGAAAACCTAACCCAACAAAACAATGGAAATGATACAGGACTTCCAAAACAAGATCCTAGGGAACCAACGATGGCTGCAGCCCTCAGAAGGAGATCCCCCCTAGATGAGGCATCCAATTGCTTTTCACCTCCATAGCTATCATCACAGCCTGTGTTTCTCTGGATAAGCTGGTCACTTACAGTGTGTGTGGGGGGGTTGGTCCTTCTTGTTTGCCAGCCTGCATGCCGGAAGGGGCTGTGGTCTGCCTGTTTCAGTTTGGCAGCTCCCTGCACATGGCGCTGGTTCCCAGACTGGGCTTGCTTCCTGGTGTGGCCTTCTTCTCTCTACCCAGGTTCACAAATGGCCCAGAACGCCCTTCTTTTTAAGGCTGAGTAAGAATTCATTGTATTGCAGGGGGCAAGGGAAATCTACCCCCCAAGGTTTGCTGGAATAAACTGACCAAATTAACAGGAGGAAAGGCATTCAAGTTTATCTACGTGTAAGATGAGAAGAGTCAGCAAGCATGGTGGCTTGCACCTGTAATCCCAGCACTTGGGAGGCTGAGGCAGGAGAATCATTGTGAGTTGACCAGCCTGGGCTACAAAGTGAACTCAAGGCAAACCTGAACTGAACTGCATAGTGAGATGCTGTTGAGAGAGAGAGAGAGAGAGAAGGGAGAGAGAGAGAGAGAGAGAGAGAGAGAGAGAGAGAGAGAGAGAGAGAGAGAGAGGAGGGGAATCACAGCACAGGGAAATCACGGGAGTGTGATAGCTCCCTTAGCCCATTCACATTGGAAAGTGTTATATATCTCTTTTTCTAGCAGTGGGGAGCGAATGGAAAATGTAGGTAATTGTGAGGGGTTGAGAATGACTGTGGGAGGGATGAGCCGTCACTGGAGGTAGATCAGCTTGTAAAAAGATTCCCTTGGGACGGGGAGGGAGAGGAGGAGCAAGTGGGGGGTCGGGGATGGACACGCTCGAAGGACTGTGTGCCACATGTGTGCATGAAAATATCACAGGGTAGCCCAGTATCTTGTATAATTAATGTGCACTAATAATTTAAAAGTAAAAATAAATAAAACATAAAGTACAATTAAAACAATTTCTCTTTGGGATTAGTATGAGCCTGAGGGACAGACATCGTCTTGCAAGGAAGTCTGTGTGGTTACGGTGGTCATTCTTGCCTGGGGTTGATAACGGGATTTCAGGGAAGGGGATGGACACTTCCAGGCTGGGCCTAATGCAGATAAGCGAATTCCAGAGCATTGCTCCCTGCCCTTCAGTGGGTAGAGGCAACTTAAGTTTTTCCTTTAGGTCAAATATGTACCATCCCCAAAATGCCTTTTTCCAGGGAGTATTGCTCTCTGAGCCCCAAGAAGACGGAGATGCCACCCTTGTTTAGGCACGATGGGCAGTTGGTTTGCCTCTGTGTTTTAGCCCTGTCCACGGTGCTGCCATGAACAGGAGTGTACAGATGTCTCTTCCGGTCCCTGCTTCCGGGTCTCCGGATGCTAATTCTCTTTGTAGGTTTTCCACAGTGACTGCAGCATTTTACACTCTGGCCGGCGGTGCACGAGGGCTCCAGTTTCTCCATAGCCTCACCAATACTTGCCAAATTTAGCAAGTTGTGCTTGTTTGTTCATTTTTTGGTGCTAGCCATTTTAATTTGAATCTCATTATAGTTGTGTTTTGAATTTTTCCAATTTGGTGATGTCAAGTGTGTTTTCATGAGTTTATGGCTACTTGTATATCGTTTTTAGAGAAGGTCTTTTCTAGTAAAATGGTAATTTTTATGTCATATACATTTTTGTACATTATTTCACACCACCCTACCTGGCTATGTTGTGACATTTTATCACCCTTAAAAATAAAACAAGCCAAATGTAATGACATACGTCTATAAAGTCTATAATCCCAGCAATCTAGGAGGTTGGAACAGGAAGATTCCCAGTTCAAGCCCAGCCCAACAAATTTAGCAAATTAGCAATACTTTGTAGCAAAAGAAAACAAACAAAAAATTACAAAAGATTGAGAATGTAGCTCAGTATGAAGGGCCCTGTGTTCAATATCTAGTACTGCAGAATAAAACAAAACAAAACAAAACAAAAACACGCAACCCCCCAATTCTCTTTTTTCTTTTATTCATCCGTGTTACCCCATCATTTTTCAGAAATTATGCTTGAATTCTTTAAGTTATAAATTATAAATTTGTTTCCTTGAGACTATAAGTTGGTCTCAGGAAGAGGTGTGTGTTTGTAGGAGCGCATGTGTGTGCTGGGGTTTGAAGCTATAGAGACTTGTACAAAGTAAACCCAAGGCGTTAGAAGCCGAGGCGGAGGGGCGGGCTATAGGTCACTGGTAGAGCATTTGTCTAACAAGTCTGATGCCCTGTGTTCAAACTCTAGTGCTTCGAAACAAATACATAGGAAACAGGTGGGAAAAAAAAACCCTGCTCTCTTTGTTTCTTCTACATGCAGATTTAGGAGAAAATTGCAAATGTCTTATTTCAAAAAACTTAGATTCTAGGCAGAAGCACACCTAACATTGTTTCAGGTAGGTCACATGAATGGTGGCCATGGACTGTCCGCAGCCTTGAGGGAGATGGGCCTTGGGCACCGGGGCAGCGGGCTGTATTCATGCAGCAGTGTCCCCTCATCTGCAGGGGATGTATTCTAAGATCTCAGTGGATACCGAAACCTCGGACAATCCCAAATTATATGTACTCCCCTCCCTCCTTTTCCTCAGCACTGGAGATGGAACCTCGGGCCTTTGCACAGAGCCACAATCCCCTTCCCCCTTTAAAGTTTTGAGACAAGTTCTCATGACGTCACTAAGTTGCCTGGGATAAGCTGAAATTTGGAATCCTCCTGTGTCCGTCTCCCAGAGTGCTGGGATTACAGGCATGAACCATTAGACCTGGCTACACTTCTCCTTATGTGTACATACCTACAATGAGGGTATCACCTTTTCACTTAAGAGAAGTATTCTAAGGCTTGTCTTTGAAATACTTGAGTTGGCCACTCTTGCATTTTGGGGTCATTATTAAGAAAAGTAACTGTTATTTCACACAAGTCCTGCAACAGTGCAACAGTCAATCTGCTAACTAAGAGGGTTACTGGATGATTCATAGTGGGTAGCGTATACAGTATGGATACACTGGACAAAGGGATGATTTGGATCCTGGACAGGACAAAGATTTCATGATGCTGTTCAGAATGGAACACAACTTAAAATGTATGAGTTGTTTATTTCTGGCATCTTCTATTTAATAGTTTTGAATTCCGGTTTCATTTACCCCAAGTAAATGAAACCACAGGAAGTAAAACTGAGAATGAAGATGAATTAGTGCATCTCTTCGATTTAAGTAAACCTCTTCTACCTTTTCACACTCACTGAATGCCTATCTATAGCACGGTTCAATAAAGTTCTTGTATGCGAGTGTCCTCATTCAAACAAACTACCATCTTGTCATAGTAAATTTTTGTGTCTCTATCTCTATCCCATTCTCCTTTTCCTCCCTGGTAGTATTATGGGTAATACCAGGTACTTAATATATACTTGTAAATATTTAGCATTAAAAATTTTTTTAAAAAGGATAAAAACAGTGATGGAAACTAATTCACTATAGAAGGATGACAAGAAGTATGATTTATCAACTATGTGCTAGGTACTGATTTTATTCCCATAAATAAATTTGTAAAACAGGTAGTTTCTGTTAGAGATGAGAAACTGAGGCTCAGAGAGGTTAAGGAACTTGCTTAATATCACTCAGGGAGCCATAATAGAACTGGGATTCAAACCTAACTCCAAAGCCCTTGAAATTTCTGCCCAGTACCTAGGCCCTGTCATACCCTGCTTTCTGCAGATTCCTGCGATTCTTAAACTCTGATAAAAAGCAGGTAAGTGTTCTAAAAATTGATTAACACTAATATTCTATCTTGATGTCTTTTGGAAGTGGGTGATATGATTTCTGAACATAGAATAGAAAATATTCGGAAAGATACTTGCTCAACCTCCAAATTGATTCAGTGACAATTTATGGAGCAACTACTAAGTGCAAGACACTGTGTTAGATGCTGTGAGAGAACGGACAGAGAAGCCCACAGGCTGGCAGAGGCAGAACAGGAAACATCGGGAGGAAGTGTGCTTTGCCTAGAAGGGTCAAGGTGGACTTCCTGGGGCTGGTCCTGAGTGATGGCAGGATTCTGGTAGCAGAAGAGGCTGGGTGCTATCCATGAGGAACCAAGAGGGACAGCAGAAAAGCCAGTGCTGGACAATGGGCGAAGCTAAGAAATGCAAATCAGTTCTACTTCATGGCAGGTCTTGGACCAAGACTGGGGACCTGTGCTCAGTTAAGTAAGTAGAGTCTCTGACAGATTTGACCAGAGTGAAACATGATAAAACTGGGCACTAGCAGGCGGAAGCTGGCAGCTGTGGGTGGGGTGGCTGGAGGTCAGGAGATGAGGGGGCAGATGTGACATCAATCCAGCTGAGGACTCGAGTAGTCTCAGGGGATGTTGTACAGATCCCTAAAAACATATTTTCTCATTTAAAAAATCTGTGAAGCAGAGATGACATATATGTTAAGTACTCTTTTGTTCTCTGAAGATTTTGGAAGTCAATTTCAAGATGCCATTGCTTTTCTTCAGCTGGAAGATGTTTGCCTACATTTCTGGTTGGCTCCTCTAGGCTCCCTGGAAGCTGCCTGGCCCATCAAGAAAACAGCACTTGTGAATAAGGCAGAACCCACCATGTTAAACCTCCGTCTGCATTTATGTGGCTTCTTCTAGAATGTTCCACCCTGGTTGAGCAACCTGGCTGTTTAAAACTGGCAATTAAGCAGTGGTTTATCAGTGATAGAAGATTGGCTTAACCAACCTGCGGATCAGGTTTGGAAATGTTTGGCTCTTCAGACAAAGTCACCTGGGCAACACAGACAAGAAGAACTGGCTTCCTAAGACCTTGAGGTCACCTTGGCCTGCCAGGGAGGACTCCCTATAACCAGAAGGACAGTGTCACTTGTTACAGGAGACAGTGTAGCGACTATGCACAGAGGTTTTGAAAGCAAGAGAATGAGGGATAGCAGAGAAAAGTATGACCCATCAGTATAGCCCAAAGTAACTGAAAAGATGCTTTGTGCAATGCTAGCAGACTGGAGCACTCCATCCAGACCAGGGAAGCATATGGAGCCTAGTATGCTGTAATTTTCACCTTGCTTTGTCTGCTAATGCATCTGGAGCTATGGGGGCCTCAGAGCTGTGTCTCCATGAAGGAAAGCAGAGTGAGTCATCTGTTTCCTCCAAGAATGGAAAACACAGTACATCCAGGAAGCACAGGATTTCAAATCACCAACCTGTACTTAGGCGGGGTGGCTGGAGCTTTCAGGACAGGGAGGGTGGCAACCAGCTGGGGGTGCTGGTGGGTGGAGACTCTTAGAGATCTAGATGAGCAAGCTCTGGGTGGATCTCAGCTGTTGAGTCAAAAAGTACAAATTTATCAGGTTCTTGGTGCAGAAAAGAAGACGTAGGACAGCTGCAGGATGGAGCCGGGGTGGCGCACGCAGAGGTCCTGACTGGCTTTTCCTTCTTAGCCTGTCTACCAGGCTTCCAAGCCACCTCTTTTTGTCTTTCGCTGTCTACTGGGAGGGGAGCTTGTTTGCTCCAGTCCCAAAGATTACTGCAGAAAGGGACCCTTCTCCACCCTGCCCCGTGAAGATTACAGGAAAAACAGCTCCAGTCATTCTATCTTGCTTGGGAAGGTGGGCGGTGGGGAGAGGGCATGCAGCCCACCTGCCCACGCGTGGTTTTCTACTTTCCCCTCGACCTCACCAGCAGGCACCTGCTCACATTCTACTGACAGGTAAAGTCCTAAGGTCCCTGTGTAGAGCTTGCATTTCAATGATTATTCCACACCCTCTCCTCCAGTGGTCACTAATTCTGGGAGAAAGAAGAATAAGGAATTAGGAGGAAAGTTTCTCTTAGCCCATCTCTCTCACTGACTACATGTGCCCACTCTTCAGCAGGAGTTCTCAGGGTCCCCCTCCCCCTTCTGTTTCTCCTAGGTTTCCAGACAAATCCACAGCAGGCAGGAAGCCAGATCTGCAGAGCCACACGGTCTTTGGCAGAGGTGGCTCATTCATGCATCTCTTCATGGCAAGCCCATGTATTTGGACTCTGCAGACAAGTGAGAACTCCAGAGAAGTGGTTTGAAGCTCCCTCCGTAACATGCTGGTTTCCAGCGTCCCATCCCTGTGGTGGCACTGGGGGTACACTTCTTGCTTCCCTTTATTGGGCCAGTGAATTCTCACACCACTGGCATGGATGTTAGCTGCTGTCAAATTTCAACTGCACACTTTCTGGGTAATTCTCCTTAGCTGGTGGGAGTCTCCATCCTCAGGAACTCAGTCTGTGTTCCTCTTTCCTTCTGCATTAAGGTTTTCTATAGGAACAGAATCAGTAGAATGTATGCATACTTATGCAAGGGGGGTTTTAGGAAATCTTAGAAGATCAGAGCCAGGAGGGTCCATAATAGCCACCTGCACTTCAGAGAGCAGAGGGGTCAGTAGTGGCTCAGCACAGCATGGAAACTGTAGAAGAAGAGGGATCAGGCATGCAGAGCCAGTCCCAGACCTGGAGCTCACTGGCGGGTCACCTCTGAGCCTGTGGTAGAAGCCTGAGGAAACTGGAGACTGCAGTTCAAAGGTAATGGTGAGGAGGAGCTCATCCCACAATGGGACACTTCCTTCTTCCTTCCTTTGTTAGTCCATCCAGACTAGGAGCCTATTGGTTGGGACCGTCCACATCCGGGGCGGGTCATTGTCCTCCAATTTGGTGGACTACATGTCGATCACCCACAGACACCCGGAACTGTGCTCAACTAATCAGCTAGCATTTGTTAATCCTTTCAAATGGACATATGGTAAAGCAGCCTCGGGGCGGGCCTCTCAAGGGTAGTCTGCTCTGGGGGTGGCACACTGCCACAAGTCTGAAGGCCTAACTCACTGGCCTTGGGGTAGGACACCTTGTTGGTGCTGTTCATGCTCTAGAACCTTCTATGGCTGAACTCCCACCTCTCTGTCTTCTTCCTCTGCTCTGACCTGCTTCCCTGTCTCCTGTACATCCTTCTGGAATCTCTTCCAGAGACCTTCAGTCAGTTCTGTCCCTATGAAACCTACTTTTAAGACAGTGCCTGACTAGGAAATTCTTAAATACCATTCTCCATCCTTGGGGGACATAAGAAACAGCAGATCACTCTTTTCAACTACTTCATAATTTAAAGACTTTTTAAGTACCTTCTTTTCACTTTATGTTCTCTAGCTGAATAATTGTTAACTTATGGTTAACTGCTATTTATGGTTTAATTTTTTTTTTTTTTGGTTTAACTTTTAATGCTGACACCCGTATCTAGGACATGAAGTCTAGACCTCATTTATCAGGAATGGGATGATGAAAAGGTTATTTTTCTGGACATTACCATTACAATAAACTATCACAATGCTTAAGGCTTTACATTTCCAAGTATTTTCCTGTTTTTATATCACTGACTATCATAACTCTGTAGGAGAAGCCTTATTTATTATTTTTTAATTAAGAAATGAGTAAATCTATCTTAAGTGAGTTTTTAAGTTCATAGAGCAATCAAAGACATAGCTAGCACAGCAAAGACTAGAGTGAGTCCAGCCTTCTGTGTTGGGCTGGCTTATGACCTGCTTGCTTGATCTCTGGCTTTCTTGAACAGATCATTTTTATGATGCTGTATCAGTGATGATCTATTTTTGGCTGATAGTTAGAGAGATCCCAGATGGCGGTTTGAACATTCAAAGCTTCATTCTTTCACAAAAAAGGGGGGTCAGGAAGGAAAGCAGCCTAGGTTTGGTGGAGGAGCTTCACAGTTATCAAAACTCAGATTGCTGGATTTTCTTTCTACTGTCTAGACTGTGACCCTCACTGTGTTGGCCCAGCATAGCAGCTGGAACCCTATCCATCACAGATGACTTCTAGCCAATGAGCTACAGGAAGGAAAGCAGACAGACCAGCTCCTTCCTCTTAAGGAGGCTTCCCAGAAGTCTCCCACAACTTCCATCATGTCTCATTCTGAGACGTGTCTGATGTCTCGCTGGCCAATTACATGACCACACTGAGGGGCTCATTTCTGAAAGGAGAAGTATCTCTTCTCCATCATTAAAGCAGAGTAAAATTGCCAAATGACAGTGCAGAAGGGAAAAGCCAGGCTGAAGAAAACTCTACAACTTAACACAGACTCAGGTCAGAGCTTCTTGGCCACCTTGGTTAAGAAGGGTGGTTACAAAGAGCCATTCCTATGGGTGACCAGTGGGAAAGCCATGGCAGTGAGACAGGAGAGATAAGTTCTTTCCTGAGACTGGAGCTCAGATTTATTGTGGTAGTTTTGTTTCAGAGACATTAAACCATACAATATATGAGACATAATAATAGTTTTATAGAAAATATGGAACTGGTCTCCAAGTAATTATTTCTTCTGTCAGTCCTGGAAGAGTCTAGGATCAAATACCATATTTTGATCAATTTATGACATCCTTCATAATAGATATACCATTATTATAAATATTAAAAAAGGGAAAACAGTGCCAAATAAATTATGACTTTCCGTAGACTGTAAGCTGCATTCTAATTTAAAAGATGTTAAAATGCAAAAACAGGGCATCTCAACAGCAGTGATATATGGTAACCATTTGATGAATACATTTCTCCAGGTAGATAAACTAGCATATTATAGAATGTAAACTCTCCATCATGACATAAGGGCACAGGATAGAATTTAAAGAATGTTTATTTGAGATGTTAGCTAACTAGGAAGAGATATTTAGCACCATGGGAGAAAAAAATCCTTAGAGCTCCATGTAGTTCTGTAGTCCTTACGAATATCCTATTTAACTTAAAATGAGGTTGTATTAGTCTGGTAACAGAGCACATAGACATTGTGAGATAATCAGGCCTGGTAGATTTGCCTACAAATTTATTAAAAATTGGAGAGGGTGTGCAGTGGAACAAAGAACCAGAGAAACAGAGAAAAATTTTAATATATGATATATGACATTTATAAATTATAGAGGATAATTTTATATTTTACATGTAAAATAGGAATGGACTCATGTGGTTATGGAGGCCAAGAAGCCCTTGATCTGTTGCCTGGAAACAGGAGAACTGGAAAAGTTCATTGTGTGATTTAGTCACATGTCAAAGAATGGGGGGATACCAGGAGGCAAGGGTACAAATTCTGGACTGCAGCTGAAGGCCTGAGAGCTGGGAATGTTGACGTTCAGGGGCAAGAGAAGATAAATGTCTCAGCTCAAAGAGAGTGAGTTGACACTTCCTTCACTTGGTTTTTTGTTTTGTTTTGTTTTGTTTTGTTTGTATTCTGACCCTTTGCTGCCCTATAAAATTCAGAGGGTCACCTGGTCTACCCAGTCTACTGGTTCAAAAGCAAATCTCTTTTGGACGCTCCCAGGCAGACACACCCACATGATACCCTGCTAGCTCTCTGGGCACTCAGGTGCAGTGAGGTTAGCACATAAAATTAATCGTTACAAACATCATACTGGATTAGGGTCAGCTTCCAGTCTGATAACTGGTGCCTTTATAATAGAGAGGGGGAGAGAGAGACAGAGACAGAGACAGGAGCAGAGACACAGGAAGAAGAGGCTATCTGGGGGGAAGAACCCAAGACTGCGGTGACACCAAGGATTGTCAGGAGCCATCAGAAGCTAGGCAGAAGCTAAGAAGGAGTCTCCCTGAGACTCCTTGAAGGAGCACGTGACCTTGCTGACACCTTGATTTCTGAATTCAGTCCCCAGAACTGTGGGAGAATATGTTTCTGTTGCCTTAAGCCACCTGGCCTGGGGGCAGTCATGTGCTGCAGGGTGCTTCGAGATTTTGGTCAGTGATGGACCTTCGTGTGTACAGTGGTGGTCATGAGATCTTAAAGGAGCTGGAAGATTGCTTTCATCTAGTACGTTAGCTGTACCTTTTCTACATTTAGATCTATTTAGAGACACAAATACTTCCTGTTGCATTCCATTTGCCCAGCAGCCATGCTCTGTGGGCTGCATGTGACCCGGGACAGCTAGTAATGAAGCCTTACAAGATTGTAAACTATTGACATGATTGTGTGATTTCTAGCAATATTTTTCATGACGCAGTTGTACTGTAAGTACAGCCTGCCTAGGTGACAATGAAATGCCATGTCTGGAAGAGCATGGTGCAGTGCTAACTCTGCTTCCTGTGGCTTGCCACACAGTTAAAACAAAATTGTGTGTATCAGACATCCATGTATTCATGACTTGGAGAGTAAAATGCAACAGTTACCAGTAATAGTAGTTTTTTCCATCTTTTTGAGACAGGGTCTCACTATGCCGTTCAGGCTGGCCTTGAATTCACTTTGTAGCCTAGGCTAGTCTCAAACTCAGAGATCCTCCTGTCTCAGCCTCCTGAATGCTGGGATTACATTTTAACCCTGCTCACATGCATATGTGCCTGGCGAGACAAGCATTTACCGTTATTAAGCAGATATTGAAGTTTTCTCATTTAATTATAATACTATCTTGTATTGTTTTGGAAAATGGTTTAGTAAGTTAAAATAGTTAAAAAATAAACCCATAAACAGAGTCCACCAAAAAAATCCATAAACACTTCAGGAAAAGAAAAACTTGAATAAATATTTTAATACTAAATTTTTGGAGACATACTGAGACTAATACAAGTTACCTCTGGCCTCTACAATTACCAGAGGTACTCAAAGTGGTGGCTGTTAGCTTCCATGCATTTATTGGAACTACGAGCTGCTGCTTGGATAACTTGGTCATTGAGATTGCTGCACACGCATTTTTCAATCTCTTCTTCAAGGGCCGGCAGTGTAGTGGGTTCTCTGTGATATATGACATTCTTTAGGGTCTCCCATGCAAGGGTAACACCATCTATTGAGAACACATACTGTTTTTGTTTTCCTGAAGTGTGTATATATTTTCTTTTGGCAGACTCTATACATTAACTACATTATAAATTTTATACGCAGCCTGAGATAGTTCTTTTTCACTCAGTGTAGCCTCAGCAAGCCAAGAGGTTGGGCGCACGTGGGCTACCGTCTTGCATACAGTAACCTGCCGTGCAGGTTCGTGGGCTGGGAGTCCTAGGCTGTACCTGTAGCCTAGGTTTGCGGTACACTCTACCACCTAGGTGTACGTAAGTACATTCGATGTTCACACAACCCAACAATGATACTGCCTAACAACGTATTGCTCAGAATAGATCTTAATCATTGAACAATGCACCATGTTACTGTTGTCAGAAGTATAGTTATCAAGGAAGCAAACAGAGAGCTCACAAAAGGATCTTCATGGTAATTGAGTTTAGGGAAATAAGCAGAATCTAAAGCATAAAACTAGAGAACACTTCTTGCCTGCATCCAAGCCTATAGTGCTTTCCACGACGGAGAGTGAGCCGCTGTCTTCTGTGCTTACCCTGGAAGATACAAGATGGGCTGCGTGCCTACCTCTGGATTCTGCCAGCTTGGGTCTTTGAGTATCTTCTCCATCTAGTGCTTCAGTTTTCTCAGCTGCCTCATGCAGTGATTGCACTGGATGAGCTATATGATGTCATCTAGCCCTAAAATTACATTGTTCTTATTGGCATATTTGTGGTGAATGGAAAGTCTTCTGGGTGGAAAAAAGATTTGAATGTCGGCACAGATCATTGACTAGTGTTAGAGGTTTTCTTCTTTGGAGCTATGTGTGAGCAGTACCGGCCTGGTCACTGAAGACTGGAGAACTGTCTGCATGCTGTGCATACCCTTAAAACAGGGATTGTTGACTTTAAATGACTTTGGGAACAAAATAGTCACATATGTGAGTCAAACGTAAGGGGTGTAATAAAATAGGAAATAGCAGAGATGGTGGAAAGATGAGCTGTGATTCAAAGGTGGTGGTGGGGACTGTGACAGACTAGAGCTGTCCGATGTCTTTTTTTTTTTTTTTGGTGTGGAGAATCCAACTCAAGACCTTGCACTTGCCGAACTGGCGCTGTATCCCTGGCCCTGTTCAACTTCTTTCAAAAGAGGGCATCATTGTTCAGCTCCAGCCTGGGGTTCACCGTCTTTAATGGAAGTCAGAATTTTAACGTAAAGTGTATCAAATACTAAACACTTTAGTACCCGAATTTAAAAAAGTCCTTTGGACAATCAAATACTTCTATTGGTTCAGCTTATAACCTTTGTGTTAAGGCTTTGGATTCAATATTTACTGATACCAAGAAACAGCCCAAGCATTTTAACAACTTTTGTATCTCATTTTAGGGATGTCCTAAGAATACATTATATTATCTTCATTTTTTGTTTTGTTTTGTTTTTATTGCCTGAAACAGCAGCAGGCAGGACTTAGAGTCAGACCTTAGGTTTCCTGACTTTCCCCAGTATTCCTTCTATCAGCTCATTTGCCTCTCCCACTAATGAGAAGGTACGTGTCACACTGACATGTCTCCATGCGTGGAAACAGAACAAGAGATAAATATTGCTTAAAGAGAAACATTAAACTTATCTAAGTCTTGTTATGCAGCAGAAAAGGACAAGGATTGGGAAATAAGTGTTGGTTCACGATCTCACATCCAGAGGATATGGTTAAAATTTAGGGACTAAAATATTACAGAAAGAGAAAAGGCGATGTGAGGTAGCAATTGGGAAACCCCAGGAAAAACAGGGGGAAATGTTGGCACGGCGTTCCGGAGGCATCTGTGTGTGGTTACTGCTCTTCACTCATGAGGATGCCCGTCCTGCAGTCATTTGCGTAAGAGCGGCTGTTTAGCCCTGTTATATCCGAGGTAGCATGGAAGCAGTGAAGAGGCGACAATGAGCAAGGCAGACAAGGTTCCTTTCCTTTTAGAGTTTCCTGTCTAGAGGGAAACAGATGAGTAAATTATCTGTTAAGTACAGATTTAGTGCTCAGAACTTAGAGAGCAATTAGTGCTGTGTCCCTCACCTGCCAAGCTTCTGACCAAGGGCCATCTGTCCACCTTGTCGCAGGCTGTTTCTCAGGGGAGACATTAGCAGTGCATCTTCCTCCTCTGCTCGATATGCAGGAGGACGCAGGGTTAAGGATGGCACCTAAGGTATCAGCATAACTGGAAAGGAAGGAAGAAGCCCCACATTCCTGTTCTGTCTTCGCTGCTTAAGAACTACATGAAACTCAGCTGCTTTTCTATAAGAGTCTCAGCCTCTTTCAGGACCCCCAAGATGAGTTAATATGTACGGCAGTGCACTGTCAGCTGGAAATTCCTTCATAAATGATGATTTTAGTATATGATGTCTGTGCTTCTAAAATACTCTGAAAGTGCACTGTGTGAACAAAAAAAGTAAACCTTAATCTAAGCTACAAACTACACTTAATCATAATGTATCCATATTGGCTCATCAGTTAAAGCAAAGATACCCACATTTGGACATGAGAATGTTAATAACTTGGGAAATTGTGTATGTGGCTCAGTGGTGAAGAAGAAGGTAGCTTCTTTCTACTTAATTTTTCTGTGAATATAAAACTATTCTTAAAAAAAGAAAGTCCATTAAATTTTTAAGATGGCTCGAACAGTGTTTGCAGCCCTAAATTTTCCAAAAAATTTGGCTTGGGGGGCTGGGGGATATAGCTCAGCTGCCTAAGTGGCTTCCTGGCAAGTGCAAGGTCACAAGGTCATGAGTTCCATCCCCAGTAACACCCCCCCCCAAAAAAATAGAAAAACAGGTGCATTTTTAAAAAATACATTGAACTTGTTCGTTTTGTCAACCCCCTACGGGCAAATTTTGTTCCGTAGAACAGGAGTGTGCTTTGGCTCAGCCTTCGCTGGATAATCGTACCCCACTTATCTTTGAGGGCAGGGGCGGGATGAGTGAGGTCTCTGAATTTAGCCACCAGAAGGCACCGCTTTTTGTGACCTCACATGGAACTACACCAGGTGTGAGTTTCTCCCTCGATATCCGAACTTCAGTGTAAATTCCCCTAGTCTGGTAAGGGTGGCCAATATTTGAGAAGTTTTTTTTTTTCCTATCTGGAATCCTGTTCTTATCTTTAAAATGTGCATAATACCATTGAAAATGGAATATTTTCTTTCTTTTTTAAAATGTGCTTTGGGAGTAGAGCAGCCTTACTCTTCTCCTATAGGATAAGGTTGGTGTTCTTAGCATTTTCCTTAGCATAGAAACTCGGTTACACCATATTTTGTTTTATTTTGTTTTGGTTGCAACATTTGGATAGCATTTCCCCAATATTTCTAACTGCTGAGATGAACTGGTAAAAACAAGATTATTGTGTAACGCTCAATCTCGATTCTCTGGAATGAACATCCTCCAGAATCCAAGAGTAAGCAAATGAAATCCAAGGCTGGAAATGACACCTCCCATCCAAATGTCCTCCTGTACTGCTTGTCCTTTCACCTGGGAAACTGCTCAGGCACCTGAGATGTCGCTTCCCGAGGCTCAGATTAATAACCATCCCTACTGCAATATGTAAATCACCGTATTGTGATAGAAACCCACCGTGTCTCTTTCCAGCGTCAGCCTGGGCACTCTCTCAGGACAGGGAATAGATCTTTCTCACCTTTAGGGTCCCACCTCCTAGATAAGTGCCTAGTGCATGATAGACACCATATACATAGTGGTTATGAGCACATGGCTGGATCTGGTTCCTATTTGGGGGTACGTTATCTTGTAGCTCCCTAAAAGAAACTAAATAAAACAATGGGAGGATATTGAAAATTACCACCTTCCACATCAAGTCTTCTAAGCAGGTGGCTTCCTTACCTATCTGCACATCTTTTCCCAAAATAAAAATAACCTCGGAGAGAATATAATAGCTAATTACTGAGCACTTGACCATGTTCCAGGCACCTTACTGTGCCTTTCACATGCAGAAATTATTTAATCATCACAACAATCCTACAGGTAGTGTCATCCTTATCCTTATTTTACAGATGAGGAAGCTGAAGAGCAGAATAATTTGCCCCAGGTCATACATCTTGTAAGTGGTAGACTCCACATTAATATTAACAATTCAACCAAACCTAAATAGTGCAAAACCAGCATTTCATTCTTGGGAGGTTTTATGATTCTAACATTGCTGATAAGCTCAGAAATTGACCTGCTGACTGTATTTGGACTGTAAATGAAATGCTGAAGAAGTAATATTCTGGACCCTTTAAGTATCTCAATGATTCCGTCTCATTTTCTCTTTTTCTGTATGAATTCTTATAATGAGGTGCCAGATATCTGGGTAATGGACCCAAAAGTGCTGTGAATAGGATAGAATATTTGGAACAGGCAGGTACAGACACATCCCAAAGGCTAGCTGGTTGAGAAATCCTGTTGTGCTCTTGGACTTTCTTTTAATAATTTACTTTCCCTTCTCCTCCATTTCTCGTCTTACAGAAGTTATTTGGATATAGCCAGAACTCTGTTTGTTCTGACAAGTTGGTGCATTTTCCACTTTCTGCCTTATCAGTCAGCTTTTCTGCTACTGGGATGCAATACTGATAACCTCAATTTAAAGGAGAAGATATGGGCTGGGGATTTAGCTCAGTGTCGTGTGGTCATGAGTTTGACCTCCAGTACTGATTTAAAAAATAAATAAATAAAAATAAAGGAGAAGATTTTTATTTGGCTCATGATTTAAAGGAATTCAGTCCATGGGTAGCTCCAGGGCAGAGACATCATGGCAGAGCAAAGCTGTTTAGATCATAGCAGTTGGGAAGGAGAGCTGGGGAGCAGGGCCAGATAGGAAGGGACAAGGGACCAGATCTAGTACCCAAGGTCATGCCTTCATGGCCCATCCAGACACACTGAAAGCTGTGCTCTACGAATGCCCCAGGGTGCTCCCAAGCTAAAGCAACACAATGGAGCTTAGCCATCCCACTGCTCTACCTGTTCTGACCCACAGCTTCCAGGCGAGGAATCTGCCATTCCCAGAACTCTGCTGTGATTCTAATACTAGGCTGCATGTATCGAACTCTTGCTGTGTGTCAACCACAGTAATTGCTTGTAGTTATTGAATTCAGTCCTCACAGGTATCCTGTTAAAGTGGCATAAATATCCCATTTTAGTGATGAAGAAGCCACGTGAAATGAGTTGCATAACATCTGTATTAGCTCTTATTTCCACTGTAACAATTCGCCACAAACTCAGTGGTCTAACACCGTGCAAACTGATTCTTCTAGCTCTGGAAGTCAGAAATCCAAAATTAGCCTAATTAGGCTAAAGTCAAGGTATAAATAGCTGTTCTTTCTAGAGCATGTAGGATAGGATCTATTTCTTTTTGCTTTTTTTCAGCTTCTAGAGGCTACTAAATTCCTTGAAATCTTTCTTTACACCATTTTAACCTTTACTTCTATTAATTTGGATTTTCTTTCTAACCCTAACCCCTCTGCCTCCCTTATAAGGCCCTTTGTGATTGTATCAGGGCCAGCCTGCTAATCTAGGGTAACCTCTTCCATCAAATCCACAAGAGCTCCTTTTTCATATAAGGTAACGTATTTATAAGCGCCAAGTCTAGGACATAAGACTATTGCATGGGTGTATTATTCAGTCTCCCATATTACAAAGCACAATTCTAGCTTTCCCTACAATGAAGCCTATATCCTTCCAAAGTCATTTTTTTTTTTTTACTGAAGCCCTCTAATCTTGCTTTCTATTAAATACAAGTCCAGCATTTGGGAGGGATCACCTCTTTCTCCATTTCTGCTGCAGACAGCTCAGAACTCAATGCTGCTTAAAAATCAGAATCACCTTGGTTACCTTTAAAAACCTACTTCCGTTAGAGTCACCTCATTTTATGGTGTGTATCTAGATGCTCCCTCCTCCCCAGAGCCTCATGCACTTTTAGATGGGATTTTTTTCAGAGGTAGCTGAATCTAGAGTTCGTGATTGGTTCATGGTTCAATGCTGGGGTTAAGGGTGCTAGGATTAAGGTTACATGATTGGTGGATCAGTCCCCTGATTGTGCAGTGGCAGGCAAAAAACACTGAAACGACACCCAGGGATTGGAGGCAGATTTATTTACATCAACCAGCACTGACTGGGATCATTCCCAAAATGTTACACCCTCATCTCTAGTGGTCTAAGGTTTATATGGGATAAGCAAGCAGGAAGTACAGGGGCAGAATGGCTTGTCAATTGAGGATTGGTTTATACAGTGTGCATCATAGTGATCAACCATTTTTAAGAGACAGGAGCAACTGGAACTGCAGCAAGAACTGTTACCTGGGCAACTAAGAAAATAAAATATACTGGCTGGGAGGAAGGAGATTTTCTGTTAGAACTGGATTGGCACTGTCCTAATCCCAGTAGACTGGTTACAAAACAGATAGAAGCTTGTGTCCTGTCTTCTCTTTTGTTGCTTTTGCTGTCTTCTGTGGCCGTGTACTGTTGCCCCTCTGCCATGTGTCACCCTGCCCTGGTGCCAGCCAATTAGGGACTGGAACCTCTACAAACTGTGAGATAAGTAAATCTTTCCTCCTTTAACTTTGAGTATTGGGTATTTTGTCTCAGCAATGAGAAAAGTAACTAAGATACCTCCTACTTAGTAAAATCAGAATATCTAGAGGTGGAGCTTACATTAGTCAGCTCTCTGTTGCCAGAAGAAATACTTGAGATAATCAACTTAATAAGAGGAAAGGTTTATTTTTGGCTCACAGTTTTCAAAGGTTCAGTCCTTGGTTTTGGGGCCTAAGATGAGGCCGGCGTATCATGGCAGGAACACGTGACAGAGGAAACTGTTTACCTCATGGAAGCCAGGAAGCAAAGAAAGAGAAACAAGCATCCCACAATCCCTTATGAGATTATGCCACCAATGACCTAACTTCCTTCCACTAAGGCCCACCTCTTAAAGTCTTTACCACCCTCAATAGCACTATGGAATCGGAACCAAGCCTTTAACAGCCAAGTTTTTGGAGACCACTTATCTAAATATAGCATAACATGTCCTCAGGTGGTTCCAATATGCAGCTAGTTTAGTGACCCACTATGCTAGAGAGAACTGGCTGTCAAATCTTCGCAGCATGAAGCTACATAAGTCCAATAAGAACAGATTAACTATAAAGACAAATGACAAGAAAATGAATGTTGAAAGCCATATGTCCCTGGTTAGTAACCTTTCTTGTGCCATTTTCTAGTTGCATGACCTTAGGTAAATCACGTCTCTAATCTTTTTTTTGCCTTCCAAATAATAATAGCTCCCAAGGGTTGTCCAATGACTAATTGTAATCATGAGTTAAAAGCCCTTAGCTGAATGCTGAAAGGTCCCAAATAGAGGGCAGTGTAGATTTCTTTGTAACCTGACCCTCACCTCTGACAGCAGAGGCTGCTCTCCTAATAATACAATTCCCCTGATTCTAATTTTCCAGCTCAGAGAAGAGTGAATTTACCTGTTTCCTGATTGTGCCTGGCTTTCATTTCCTTCTTGTTTCTTTCACAGCTCCAATTCTGGTGTCTTTTTACACCTTTGGAGGAGAGGGCACCTCACAATGCTCTTGGTCTCCCAGTCTGTTTTCAGAAGGTCAGGATGTTAACGGGGTTTCTTGGTTGATGCCAAGCAATTGAGCTGTAAATATATATAGAGAGAGGGAAATCATTTATGGTGTGTGGTTGGAGGTAGAGGATGGAGGATTGTCTTTTGGGCTGAGGATGCAACAGGAAGTCTCAAACATGGATGCAATAGAGAATTGTTTTTAATGGTAAGGATTTCCAGGGATAGAAAGAAATGGGAGGAACTGGCCAAGATCATTCCTATTACCAATTTGCTAGTGTTGATAGTGCCTGGTGCTTCTCTCTCCCTCTACTTCTTTTCATTCTAGAAGACCTTGGGAAGGGCAAAAGAGATGGAGATGATTCAGCAATTGGATCAGAGCATGACTGGCCCAGCCATCTCTGTCCCAATTGCTGGGCCAGGTTAATAGCATTAGAGGAAAGTGTTCCGACTGATGAGAGAGCTGGGCTCTGGCAAGGTCACTTTCCACTGGGGACTGCCAAAGCTGATGTCACCAAGAACTTTCATTTTTCTTTCTCCCTTTCATTTATTTTAGATTCGGAATAATGGAATAATCCTACTGTCTTGCTTTGCCAAGCCTTATTTCTCACCTTTCATTCAAGTGGTGTCTTATTTTTCACCAAACATACTATATTCCCCAATTCAGTTTTTAAAGATTATTTCTTTCTGCCAGCCCAGGCTAATGAGTCAACAGGCAGTGCATAGACTCCTCCAGCCTCGGGCTGGGTAGTCAGGTGGGATAACCAAGCCACAGCTCCTGCTGTCTCATTGTTGGGAATGGAAGAGTCATGTGCACAATGTAAAATGAGGAAGATGATTGTAAGGAGCTCCAGAGCCGTGGGAGGTTAGTGAGGCCTCGGGTGGTCTGGGAAGACAGCATGAAGGAAGTGAGGCAGGAGGAGGACGGATAGACCTGGAAAGAAAGAGGACATTCCAGATGGAAAGAGATAACATGGGAGGAGCCACAGAGTCCAGGGAAATTATGAAAGAAAAAAAATCAAAAATAATAAACTGCCAGGGTATCCGAGACCCCAGATACCTAGATAACCTTAGTACAAGCATGAGCTCCACACCTTCTCAAGCTCAGTGTGTCTCCCGGGTAAGTGGGTGTTGGTTTCCCAAGGTCACCCCAACCTGAGGTTTTGCATGCAGCATCCCTGTTCCAACACTTTTCTGGCCAATGCTATGCCCAGTGTGAGTGCAGCTGGTTGGTGCCTCTCTGCACCCACAGCTTGGCTCTGCATGCGAGTAAGTGTGCCTGTTTCCCTGGAGAGATGTCCCTGGTCTTTTGCATGGGAGCCCAGAATCAGACAAGAGGGGTGGTGTCCACGGGGCAAGGAACGAATCCCCAAGTGCTGCCGGGTATTTGCAGAGTCCCATAGTCTCTTCCTCTTTTATCTGCTCAACTTGTTCCAAGTGCTCCCTGGAGCACCTGGGTGTCCACAAGGTTTATCATGTCCCGAGTGGATGGGAAAACGTCCAGCTGAAAACCGCGGGATTGGACGGCCAGCTGGTGGGCTTATTATCGAGGTTGAAGAGATTGCTGGTGGCGGCTTTGGAAACTCCCGCTTCCCATTTGTGTCCTGCGATCATCTGAATCCTGCTGAGTCAGTGAGCACTGAGAACTCTGGGGCCTGCCTTCTGCTAGGACAGGCTGCCCTCTGGGCGCAGGTCCAGTATTGATGAGATAAATATCGCAGGTGTGATTGCTCATTTGTCCCTTGTGACGTAAGGTTATGGGAGAGGAGCTTAGGTCCGAAATACTGCCACAAAAGCAGCGAGTTCTTAGTGAAGAAGAACAACAACAAAATGGAAGCTAGGTGTTCTGGGGATACAGGAAATCTATGGAGGGGACGCAGGAAATTCATCTTTAGAAACAACTGCACTAAAAATGTCCCTTCAGAAGGGATGTGTATACAGATTCCTATTCTCTATTTAAATTCTGATAAGTGCCCTCGCCCAGCCATTTTTAATGGAATGCTATGTGCCACTCCTTGGGAAGATTCAGATGAGATGGATAAATACCATCATTTATATCATAGATTAGCAACTACCTGGGTGCCAAGAATCTGAGGGAGCTCAGACAGTGATCCTTTGTTCTTGTTGCTATCCCATCCAACTACCTTATAAAAATGTAGGACACGAGTATACAAATACCTCTTCAAGATCCTGCTTTCAATTCTTTTTTTGGTCAATACCCAGAAGTGGAATGCTGAAACATATGGTGATTCTATTTTTAGTTTCTGAGGAACTGCCATTCTGTTTTCCACAGTGACTGAAACATTTTACACTCCCACCGACAGTGCACAAGGGTTTGGATTTCTCCACTTTCTCATCCACACTTGTTACTTTCCATTTTTCTAATGAATGTGAGCTGATACTTCATTGTGGTTTTAGCTTGCATTTCCCTCATGAGTAGCGATATTGAACACCTTTTTGTACACATATGGGCATTCATATATCATCCTTGGAGAACTGTCTAAAACCCTTTACCCATTTTTAATTCAGATTGCTTTGTTGCTGAGTTCTAGTTCTACATATATCATGTTTCTGGTCTATTTTTTTAAAAATATTATTTATTTGTAATTTTCTTCTAGAATGCCAACTATTTAATATTAGAAATATTTGCTTATTTGGTTCACTGTTCTGAGTCAGGATTTAACACTGTGCTAAACAACCGGAGAACGCTGACTATATTTGTTGAGTGAGGGATGGAATGAAAGTACTGCAATGGAGTAGGTGACTGAGAAGAATGTGAGTCAGGACATCTGGTGTACATCTGTAATTCCAGCTACTCAGGAGGTTGAGGTAGGAGGTTCACAAGTTTAAGGCTGTCCTGGGCAATTTAGGAAGAACTTGTCTCAATATTAAAACAAAAAGAGATTGGAGAAGTAGCTCAGTGGTACAACATTTGACTAGCATACATGGGTTCAATCTGCAGTACTGCAAAAAGCCAAAAAAACAACAAAAAAAGAAGAACAAGAAAGGAAAAGTATAAATATCTCTAATCATATTTTATGAGTTTAGTATGCCAATGCAAGAAAAGTACAGAAAATAATGTAATAAAGAAAAATTTAGCAGTGCTTAATAAAAGTGAAGATACATGTACTCTCTGACTATAATCTCACTCCTAGGTATTATCAGAAGTGTAAGCTTAGAGCACCAGGCTGCAGTGATTTGCACAGCTCCCAGCGGCACTGTTTGTGCTGTAATTGCCCCACCATGGAAACAACTCAGCCGTCTGTTAACAGTAGACTAGGTAAACAACTGGGTGTGTCAAACAGTAGATTCCGACATAGCAGTTAAAATAAAGTGGTCCCTGTTACCCTCTGATTCCAGAGCCTGTTAAGAACCTGATATTGAATAAGAGGACCAAGCACCTAAAAATACAATTGCACAATTCCACTCACAGGAAATTTAAAAACACACATTGAAATATAGTGTCTGATCATCCACAATTGGGTAGGAAAACTATTTTTCAAAAGAACAAGGAGATGAATGGCACGGCCTTGAGGACAGTGGCAGTGACATGGGTGGAAGGAGGTTGTCATGACCAGGATAGGGCACAAGAGGCTGGACAATTACACCCCGGTCTTTCACCATAGGTCCATGCTTCATGCACGTTTCTTATGTCTGGCAATCTCCCAAATAGAAAAATTTTAAGAAATCTACTTTTACCTCCTCTCGGGCTCACAAAACTTTCTAGAAACACAAACACCTCAGTCAGCAAGGGACGTGGGGTGGATTTTGAAAGTCCTGGATGCAAGATTTGTAGCTTGAACTTGGAATTAGAAGAGCAAACACATTTCAAGGACCAGCAAAGCAGTAAGAATGCCAGAACCTTGGGATGGGCAGAGAGACCCCAGGAAATCTACAGGGTGGATGAACGGGAAGTTTGTGTGCTCTTGACTTCCTGTCTTGAAGTTTCCCCTCCAGACCTCACTTCTCATGGGTGCTCTGACCTATTCTTCCATGCACTGTCTGTTGGCCACTGTAGTTTTTGTGGTGGACATTTCCCTCAGGCTCCACACTCAGAGATGAGCTATTTTGATAGGCAAGGTATGCTGTGTTATTAGACTGGCCAGGTAGATGACCCCTGTACCTTCCAGGTAGCCTTTGTACCATAACAGGGACTGTGGAAATTTGGTATCCTGTGGGGCAAAAAATAATTCTCATGGTGGAAATTTATGCTGCTGTCAGGCTGGCAGGAGAGGAATACAGGAGCTACCCTCAAAGCCATCTTATTCCCTCAGGCTTCCCTATGGATGCCTACATCCAACTCTCACATCAACCTTAACATTTAAGTGACTTTCCAGAGGGGAAGAAACCAAAAGAAGTAGCAACATTAAAGCAGACTCCATGCTAATTTGGAAAGCAGCAGTGTCAGCCACCATGCATGGATACCCGTCCCTTGGTACGAGGCACTGCGATAAAGCATCCCAGCCAACATTATGGGTGTTTGGATTCTCATTTTCTACTTGATGAGAATGAGCTTAGGACACTTGGTTTATTCATCCCTGCTCATGGTGGCAAAGCCAGGATAGGATCCATGGCTCAGTGGTCTAACATTGGGATCAGCAAACCACAGCCTCTGGGCCAAATCTGGCCAGCTGTGTACAGGCTTTGAGCTAATGGTGGGGTTTTGTTTTGTTTTGTTTTGTTTTGGTGACAGAGTCTTCCTGTATAATTCAGGCTGACCTTGAACTCACTATGTAGCCCAAGGTGGCTTTGAATTCATGGCCATCCTCCTGCCTCAGCCTCCTGGGTACTGGGATTATAGGCTTGCACCACTGTGTCCAGTGCTAATGATGGTTTATACAGTTATAAGGGTTTATAAAAAAAATTCCTTCTCCCCAAGAACCAAAATGATATAAAAGGAGAATACGCTATACAAAAAAAGACTACATACACTACAAAACCTCCTATATGCCTTTTATTCTGGAGGGAAACACCCTACAAACACTTACTATTTTACCTTCCTTGACTGCTTCCTACTTCTGGATCTCTAGTTTTAAATATTCCTAACAAATTTAAAGCTCATTTGATCCCCTGGACAACGCTCAGGTGTGTTGATAGTGGACTCAGAGACTCCTCAGGCAACTTCACGCCCTTACAAGTAGAGGAGGAGCACGGAATCTCCAGCTTTTAAAAAATTACTATTATTTTGTCTCTGTTCTAATTTACTTGCAGGGTTCATGGAAAAATTTCAGGTGGTAGAGCCTTCTAGAAGCCTAATCACTTAGAGTGGTTTGTGAATTAATCTTATGATTGAGTGTCATATATTTGGCCAAATGGGCAAACAAGCAGGCATGTGGATCATGCCCCCTCCAGGATCACATTTCTAGAATGCAGTCATCCAGGTCCTGGAACCTCGCTTTGAACTCCTAGCGAGCCGTCTCCAGGGACATAGCTGTACTTCACTCGAAGGAGGGAAGGGACGGACAAGGACACATTCTTGGACCTTGATCTAAGCAACTGTGTATTCGTTAGGGAGCAGATTAGCAGCAGTGAGAAGTGACAAGAGAAGTGACAAGAGAAGTGACAGCAGAGGGAACAGACAACTCCCAGAGAAACAGGTTGGCCGACTTCAGGCATAGCAGTAGGAGGTCACACAGTGTGAGGGCCGAAGTCCCGTACACCCCAAGGGCACCCGAGACACAGAATCACACAAATCACTGATGATTCTCATGAACGAGGGCCAACAGGAAATGGGATTCATTCGTGTTTTATATCCTCTGTGAGAAGAAGGTGAAGTTAATATGAAAATACATCAGTGGTTCTCAACTGAGCACCAACTTAAAAATGGAAGCGTTAGGAATTAATCATGCTTCCATCTAAGAAACCAAATCATTCAGGTGCCTTGATCTTCACGAGGGAATGTGAGCTCCACCACTCATCCATGTAGTTGTGCGTGTGTACGTGTGTGCACACAGTCCTTCGACCCAAGTGATGCTACAACTCATACCTCCCGGCATTACTGAGTACTTAGCACGTGCCAGGTATTGTAGTAAGAACATCATTTACACTATTTAATTTAACCCTCGCCTCTTCCTTACAAATTAGGTGTTATAATCACCCCCACTTTATTCATAAGAAGCTCTTCTTTGTCACACAGAGAGGAAGTGGAGCAGCCTGGATGCAAATCCAAATATCTGAGTCTCTTAGCACTGCATGAGGACCCCTTCTGGCAGCAGCTCAGTGGGATGGAAATGAGACTGGCTGGAAAGAACCTAAGGGCTGAGAGATCTCCATGCTCCGTCGAGAATTCTGTGTGCTGCTCTTGGGTGGAAGGCTTTGTATTGCACCACACACCTCAAAAATGCCTGCACTAAATGACGTTTTAGTATCATCGCCTGATTTTTATGATGCTACCTGCAAGAAGCAGCCTGTGTGCTTCTGAAGCCACAGTGGAGAAGCTGAGTAAAACACAGCGAGGCCACAGATAAGGGTGCTGCAGGTGGCCTCTCATGGAAATTTCTCTGACTTTACACAAGGCGTCATCTCTGTCCCTTGAAAAGCTGCTGTCATTCTGCCCTGGGTACATCTGCTGTTGTGTTGCCCAAGTTTTAGAATACGGTTTTGTGCTGAAGTAGCCAATTATAGTAATCCCATGGTCAGCACATTTGCTTTCCTTTCCTTAATCCAGCCTTGTCTGTTTTTATTTTTGCTTTATTGAAGTCCTGTTTGGGCTAGGTTTCTCAAACACCCAAGTTCTTTTAGACTACAGTGAAAGCCCCATGGCTATCCAGTGAATAATATAAATCCCTTCTATGAATAACAAAATTTTATATTAATAAAATATACCCAACATTAAAATTATACTAAGCTTGGTGAAATCTTGTCCAATTAATCAAGTCGCATCTTGGAAACTTTAAGTAATTCCAGGATATTAGTAGTCATATCAACTGTCTGCGTCTCACAGAAATATAGCCATGTCCGTTACAGCTCTGCAGTTGATAATGATAATGAAGATACAGTGATGATTATTTATACGTGGATTCACTTGGTAAAGATGACCTCGTGTCCTCCCTGTTAAAGATGAAAGAAACTCATGTTCTGAGGTGACTCTGCAGGCTGAATTTTGTCCTTCCGAAATCCATACGTCAAAGTCCTGACTCTAGAAGATGGCCTTGTTTCCACACAGAGCACTTGTAGAGGGAATCAAGTGAAAGTGAGGTCATCAGGGTGGGCTCTAACCTGATATGACTTGTGTTTTCATGAAGAGGGGACATTTGGACATGGAGACACATGTAGATGGGTGATGGCATGAAAAAGCACAGGGGCAGCGGGGCACACACAAGCCAGGGGAAAGGCCCGGAGCTGAGCCTTCCCTCAGGGCCCTCGAAGGACCAACCCTGTCAGTGTCTTGGCCCTGGGCCTCCAGCCTCTGGAGCCAAGATTTCTGCTGTCTGAGCACCTGTTCTGTGGTATTCTCTTATGGCTGCCCTGGTGAACTGGTAAAGGGGGGTGGAGGCAATCAGCAAACAGGACGAACTGAAGTTTTGTTTTGTATTGCTTTTTAGAAAAAGGGTGGTGACAGGTGCTCTGGCTGAATTAAAAAAATAAAACCAAAAAAGCAAAACTAGGAAATGGCACCAAGAAGTCACAGATGCAGTAACTTTCAGAGACCAGGAGAAAATGAGAGAGCGGCTGAAGCAGGCAGTGAGGGCCAGGCTGTTTGGGAGGAAGTCTGAGTGTCCCTGAGGGGAGAGTGTGCTTGTGTGTTCAGGGACGAGGGGACCAGTGAGTCTGCAGCAGAAAGGGTCAGGGCCAGAGGGTCAGGATGGGACAGAGAAGGAGGGGACAAGAGGAAGCCAGTGTGGACCCTCTTGCAGAAGGGTCCTTTCCTAAAAACGAGGAGGCAGACTGCTGGTGGGCTTCGGAAAGAGACGAATAGAAGGCCCAAAGCCCCTCTTGTGCCACTGAGGGAGAAGAGAGGACCGGAAAGCAAGATGGGGTGTGGAGAAGGGGAGGGGTCTCCTGTGAGCAGATGGTTAGAGGGCAGAGTTGACAGAAAGGGTCAGATTGGAGAGGGACAGACAGCGAGGGCAGGGCACTGGCATCCACAGCTGGGGAGTCATTGTTTGTTAAGGAAGGTTGTGGGACAGCTGGCTGGGGGGAGGGGTGGCCCAGAGAGTTTGAGAACCTTCTAGACCCCCAGGGAGGTGGCACATGGCAGTCAGGTAGAAAAGTTTGCTTGGGAAGATGCATGTAAGCTTGGGAGGGATTGGGGGCATCCCTGGGTCCCACAGCTGCCACTCGCCCAATCTTGCCCTTGGGGTGGTGACAGCCCCAATAGTCCTGAGGCAGTTCAGAAGAGTTCAGGAGCCCTCTTGACTGCAGGAGGAGGGAAGCTTCTCATAGATTCCTCACAAACTTGAAGAGTCTGGGTCTGGATTCTAGTTTAGTCCACGCTCACCCCCTGGCTGCCCATGGGGAGGCTGACTAGATCTCCAGAAGCCATTTCTTCCGCTCTGTAATGGAGCTAACATCTGTATTGATATAGTAATATAAAATATGTATTGAGACCCGGCCATGGCCGTGGCAGAACCCAGGAGCCTGCACAAAGAAGCAATTCGCCCGCCCTCTTGGTAAGCGCCTTCCTCTGGCGTGAGCCAGGAGGAGACCCTGTAGTGTTTCTTGAACCTACTGGTGCGCGGGCTTGGAATGAAACATCCCAACAGCCCCCCGTCCCCCGTTAGCAACTGGGGACAGAGGTCTGAGCATCTCTTGGCAGGATGACTGTATGCAATATAGCAAATATGGGGGGTCTCCTCTATCTTCTCTTTGAAAGCAAGTGTTGTTTTCAGTTTTGTTTCATTATGATTATTTGTTTGCTCTATTCAATATTCTCTTTTGATTTATTTTATAATGTTCTGTCTTTGGTTTGATTTTGCTAGACTTAATTAACTAGACAACTATTGTGAAGATAATGTGATATATGAAGGTATCTATTACTGTTATACAGGTAACTTGATGTGAGGTTCTGTATCAAATTCACTACACTGTCTCAATTGGCTTTGTTCTGTCTTGTTCTGTTGTATTTCTACTACCTTCAGAAAACCCCCAGAATTATATAAGTTGATTTAAAAAGGAAATAACAACAAAACAGATCAGTAAGGTACTGAGCAAGCTTAAACATGGTATAACTAAAGAGATAATGGACTTAAAAAGCAAAAGGAGGAAAAGAGTGCTCTAAAGGATATAACTGCATGTATGTTTAAGTGTGTGGGATTAATAACCATATTACTAAATTTTTGTTGGATAGTTGAACAGAAATGTTTGCAGCTTCACTGTTTGTCTACTTTGTATGCTTTAATTTTGTAACATGCATAACTATTTCTAAGAGGACAATATGTAATTTATCAACTAGTGATTTCTTACTTTTTTTTTAATTCTGTATTATTTTCACCCTTTTTTGTTTTGCTTTTTTTCTCTTTAAATAAAATTATAAAAAAAATAAAATATGTATTATAGTTTATTTATATTAATATTTATTGTGTATTTCTTGCCAGGCTTTATTCTGGGCCCTGAAGAGAAAGACACAGTTCGTAACCAAATGGGAAGGACAGAAAGACAGACAGAAGGCAAACAGGCACATCTATATTAAAACTGGTGTGCAGGGACAAAGAACAACAGGGCAGGTGGGCCTAGTCTTAGCATAGAGTGAGGGCCTGGCTTCTAAGATGGCTGCCAAGATCCTGGGCCCCTGGCCTAAGGCCCTGATGATCCCCTCCCTTGAATGTGGGCAGGGCTGTGAGCATGGTGGGCCTCGGTATATCACACTCCATCTATTCAGCCTGGAGTGCTAAAGTCCCCTACTTTCCTTGATGAAGCAAATAGCTGCACTGCAAGCCCCCTGTGGAGCCGGTCAAGTGGCAGGGACCCTAGAGTGGCTCCAGGGAGCTGACAGTGGCCTTAGACTGACAGCCAGTAAGGAAAGCAGGGATCTTCGTCACAGGGACAGAAAAAAATTTCCAGCAACACCAGAGGCAGCCAGGACAGCGCACACCTTGATGGTCACCTTTTAGGACCCTGAGAAGATTCAAATGACCGAGCTCTGACCCACATGGATGGTCAGGAAGTAAGTTTCTGTTGCAGATTCAGTTTGTAGCTAGTGGGTATGCACCATGGGAAAGGACTGCAGACAGGATGGTCAAAGAGGGCCTCTCTGAGGGGCTGACGCCACCTGAGACCCGAAGGTGAGGAGGAGTCAGCTCTAGAGAGAAGAGAGAGGAAGTGAGCTCCAGATGAAGGGCTCTCAGATGAGAACGAAGCCAGTGAGTTCAAGGAACAAAAGCTTGGCTGTTTCTGCGAGGGCTGGGAGGGAGGGCACGAGGGAGGGGACACCGATATGCTTAACGCCAGCGCCTTAAGTCTGTGCTCTCCCTCTGCAGTCCAAAGCCAGGCCCCTTAAAGTGGTGTGGGATAAGCCACCACAAGAAAGGGATCCCCAAATAGAGTGACTGAAGGAGCATCAAAGACCTTCGTTCATTCAGTGGAGCAGAAGAGAGGCTGGGAGGTGGTAGGACCAGATGTTGGCAGGACAGATGTACCCTGTTCCGCACGTGACTTCCTTCTCCAGGGACTGCCATCTCCCAGCCCATGGGAGGTGGAAGAGAGGCCAGAGCACAGAGGACATCCGTGTTTAAAAACACAGTCTAGATCGAGTTTCCTCTCATGTCACTCGGGTCATGGGACCACACACCCTGTCACTGGGGCTGAGGAAGCATTCTCTAACAAGCACCAAGGAGCGCTACTAGAGTTCCCTGCAGAGAGAAAGACAGAGAGAGAGAGAGAGAGAGAGAGAGAGAGAGAGAGCTGCCAGCCTCTTGGGAACAATTAGCAATCGCCAAGCAGCCCAGCCTTTCTTAGCCATAAAGCTGGATGTACATCTTTCACGGTTCCCCCAAGGCTCCAGGAGGCCAGCGGTGACACTTGAGGTGGGCTGTCACTTATCTCTCATCACCTCACCCGTGATAGGAAGAGCAGCCAGGTAGTGGATGCCAGCTCTCATTTCCAGCATGACCCTGGAAGACCTCGCTGGCTTCCCTGCACCAACTGCTTCCTGCCTGCTGTTTCTGCCACTCCAACCTGGTCTTGTACCCTTCATGCCCCTGAGCTGCTGGGGACAGGAAGGTTGTGTGTTTGGCGTGTAACTCTCCAGCACTCTGAATCTTTGCCACACGCTGGAAGCTTTTATTACTGCTGCTACTAATTAAGGTGCCTAGCAGGCATGGGGCAACAGGAACACAGGAGCAGGCATTTTTCCTTTGCTGCTAAATTGTTCCCTGGAGGATGATGGACAGAGATCAACTCAGGCTTGCCTTCTCAATTCTCGTACTACAGATCCCTTAACAGAGGTGCTGCCCCCACATACCCACTAGACCGTGTAGAATACGATTACGGGTGCTTTCTGCTGCCTGTATGCTGGCCCAAGTGGAAACTTCAACTTCTAGTGAAAGAGGCAGGTTCCAACTCTGTTGCCCAAGGCTGTTTTGAAACCATAAAGACAGGCTCAGTCTTGCTGTTCTTCATGGTTGCAACTGGAATAGGACAATCAGAGAAAGCAAAATTACCTGCCTTTGAAACCTGCACGCCTGCTGCCAGTTCTTTTGCTTTCAAATTCCACTGTCTACAGCTGTATCATTGCAATGAGTTGTTAATCACTGTGAGTCCAAGTTTATGTCCAAAACTCTGCGGGGAGCTTTCCTTCATTATCTCTTATAACCTCACACGAATTCAGTGCCCTTGGTGTTATTGTTATTCTCATGTTATAGACAAGGATACTAAGGTGTAGATAAATTAAGGATACATGTTTCATGTAGCACAGCTGGTAAGGAGCAGAGCCAGAATTTGAATTTGAACAGAGGCCTTTGCAACCACAGAACTTGCAGTGGTAGCCTCAATATTTTATTACCTGCTAAGATGGGTGTTATGGATTAAAAACTGGTGGTCAACTTAATGCCAGCGGAATTAAATCATCATGCCGCTGAGCGTAGATGTTTCAGCTGAGGAAAGTTGCCAGCATAAATGGATACGTGGAGGAGAAGGAAGGTGAGATGTGTTGAGGCGCGTTGAGGCATTGAGGCATTGAAGCATTGTGGGTTCTCCTACATGTTGCTGTTTGAGCTGTTAGGTTCTCCTGGAGAAGCTCTGGTCCTCACATCGAGCATTGCTTCCTGGCTCCGGAGGGGAAGACGTGTGCTGCTTGGTCTCCAGGATGAACTTATCACACTGGCTTCCTGGCATGTGCTTGACTGTGCTTGTTGTCGGAGGAGCTCAAGGCCTCAGTGTCGCTGAGGATGGCTGTGGTGCTTTTTAGGACAACCCTGGTCTTTGTTGTGAATGTGACTTCTTGTCTCCAGTGTAGAACCCTCAACCTACCAGCATAGCTCCTTCACCCTGCGGGCATAGACTTCCTAACTTCCACCGCTGACCTTTGGGCCTTCCCAGCACAGACCCATAAAGAGACTGGTGTGAGCCCTTCTTGTGGTCTCTAGACCTCCAGCTGGACTTGTGGCAGGCATTGTCGTGAGCTCTGGATCTTCATCTGGACTCATGTGGGACATTGCTGTGGGATTTAGGTCCTTGGCTAAATATTCTGTGTCTTTAGTGTTGTGGATAGATTTCCTGCATTTTCTTGTCTCAATTCTGGGTGACCATTATAAAAATAATATTATAAACTCCATGTCCTGATTCTAATTGTTCTCTGCACAAACCCTAACCACAACAATGGGCAAAGGGGAATTTGCAAATCTTTTATTGCTTCTCTTCACACAGCCTGGCAGGCAGTGGCCAACTCCACTGTGGAAAAAGGGCATCCGGTTTCCAGTCTGGGAACCTCTTTCTTCTCTCCTGGAGGGATCCCACCTGGCCTGCCCACTTCTGCTCTCTTCTCACTGTGTAGACAGCGCACACCGACCTTAAGTCTTTAGTTCTCTGCCTCTCCACCTGCCCAGTCTCTGGGTACTGTACACAATTGTTCCCAGGACCTCTCTATCCATGCTTTTGCTGCAGCATAGGTTCAAATCCACCTGTGTGGGTGGCCTAGGACCCTACATCCTGGATTGAACTCTGAGCACTGAACCAGGAATTCCCAAATGAGTTGTAAGGACCTGCTGTAGTCTGAATGTTTCTTCTCAATTTATAAGTTGACACTTTGTTATGGTTAGTTGTTGATGAAACAAAACACCTGATGCCCACAATTAGGGAAGGGAAGCCCACAGTTTGTGGAGGTTTCAGTCCATAATCAACTGACTCCATGGCAGAGCGGTACAGGGCAGAGGGCAACATGTAGCATATCATGGAGGTGGAAAATGGCAAAACCAACAAGAGCTAAGAGGGAGGAGCATAGAGAGAATACTTTTCATGTCCCTTATACTGTTTGTAGCACTCACACCCATAATCCCAGCATTGAACCATGAGTCATTTACAAATTCTAGAAGCCTGCCTCCATGACTGCATGAGGCTTTGGAGGGACTTCCAGACTCAAACCATAACATTCCTCCCCTTGTCCCCCAAAGATTCATGCACAATCTTTATGCAAAAGACATTTAGTCAATCTCCAAGAGTTGCCAAAGTCCTAACAGTTTCAGCATTGCTGAAAGGCCCAAGTCCAAAGTCTCCTCCGAGATTTAAGGCAAACTCTTAACTGTGACTCCCTGTACAAATGAAAACAAAGTTAAACACTTCCAACATTTAATGGCACAAGATAAACATTACCATTCAATAGGTTACAAACAGGGGAATATGAAGGAATTGTGTGAAAGAAGTCCAAAATCCAGCAGGACCAACATTAGGTCCTGGATTCCATGTTAAATATCTAAAGCAATCTGGTTGTGAGCTCCAAAAAGCTTGAGTGACTCCACCTCCATGAAGCTTCCAGTGGTTACAGTGCCCATATCTTGTTTCTTGGGCTGCCTTTGCTCCCTCCTTGCAAGATTCCTTAGACAGTCTATGCTCCTGGCTTCTCCAAACTTCTGGGGTCTCCACTGTACCTTTGGCTTCACAGTCACAGCTTCACACAATGCCCTTTTGTTCTTTCTCAGCAATTGAGACCTCAGCTCTATCTTTATAGTTCATAGCTTTATTGGAGCTTCCTTTTTGGCCAAGCTCACATTTTAAATTATCCTGCTGGGCTTTTTGCTTTTGATTCACAACATAAATTTGGCTAAAATCCCCCAACAATAACCATGCTTCTCCCTCAACATTATCTGTCCTGAAATTTCTCCTGCCAGATTAGTTAGTTCACCTCCCTTAATCTCAGTCTCAGGAAAAGTCTCTGGACATGGGCACAATGCAGACAAACTTTCTGCCAAGCCATAACACATTGTGGGGAATCCAAAAACCAGTGCAGTCCTTCTTCCCAGTGGAAACCTCCTGGGCCTGGTCTTTACCAGTAGGATTTCTATCAGCTTTTTGGTCTTCTGAGCTCTGACAGAATCTCCCATGAAGAACATCCTAGAGCATTCCAGCTCTACTCCTTCAGACATTTCTGAATCTTTCCAAACTCTTCCTGTAAGTCATTTCCAAAGGCTCTTGAACCACAGGGTCAGATACAGTCACAGCAATGACTGGTACCAAATTCTGTCTTGTTTACTTTTTCTCATTGCTGAGACAAAATATCTGATGCCCAAAATGAAGGAAGGGAAGGTTTATTTAGTTTACAACTTTCTGGAGGTTTCAGTCCATGCTCAGCTGGCTCCAAGGCAGGGTGGCATGACTAACAGGCAGCTGTTTATGGTGGCCGTAACAGACAAGAGCTAAGAGGGCAAAAGGAAAAGCATGTCTGCTTTCCTCCCTTACACTGTGGGCTGGCTCCCCACCCCTAGTTGAGTGCAGCTCTCACACCACCAAGCCCAGTGCTAGGCAATGAACCAATCACAAACACTAGATTCACCCACCTCAATGACTGCATGAGGCTTGGGGTGCAAACATAAATCATAAAACACTTAATTGCCAATGTGATAGAATTAAGAGATGGGGCCTTTAGAAGGTGATAAATTCTTAGGGGCTCTTCCCTCATGAACAGGATGAGTGCTCTTCGCAAAAGGATCGAGGGGACTCGCTAGTTCTCTTTTACTCTCTCATCTTCCACTGGGTGAGGATGTAGCAACAAGGCACCATCTAGGAAGCAGACTGCAGGAGTAAATCTGACGGTGCTTTGACCTTGGATTTCTCATCCTCCAGAATTATAGAAAATAAATTTCCCTTCTCTTATGAGTCACCCAGTCTCCACTGTTTTTTCACGTATTTTCTGTGTCCCTTGTAGTGCCAACATGAAGAACTAAATCTGCAAACATATCTGTTAGGAGTGGCATGCTGTGGAGGGAACTTCTGACTGTGAGCACAGGGAAGGAGAAAAGCACTGGCCTGGGGTTCAAGCGAAGCCATCGTTTTCCAGGGATCCACTGTGACTAGACACAGCGCTGGCCTTTTTTGCACACCTGTTTCAAGTCAGTCTTAAAATTACTGTGTGAAGTAGGTTTGTCTGTATTTGTAACTTTCTTGTCACTGGAACAAAATGCCAGACACCTGCAATTTAAAGGAGAGGTTTATTTGGCTTACAGTTGCAGTGGGTTCAGTCTATGGTTGGCTGGATCTGAGGTAGATATG
>PVJX010007490.1:0-64856 GCA_004027295.1 Dolichotis patagonum
GTTCTTATATTGAATTTCTGGGATCTTGATTATTATGTGTCTGGGTGTAGCTCTGTTTGGGTTGTAGGTGGCTGGAGTTCTGTATGCTTCATACTTCTGCATATCATTTCTTTTTTCTATGCTTGGGAAATTTTCTTCAATAATTGCTATGAATAGCCTTTGTAATTCCTCTGGTTTGATTCCTGCTTCTTCATTCACACATTTTATTCTTAAGTTATAGATCCTCTTGTCATCTTCCAGTCTTTGTATCTTTACTGCCTGCTCCCTTGTTATTTTTAAGAGATCTTCCCTTTCATGACCCCACATTGCAAGCCTGTGTTCAATTTTTGATAGTCTCTCTTTGGTTTCTTTCAAGGAGTTTTGCCAGCTTTCTATGGAGTCTTTAGTTTCCTGATAATCCCTTTGAATCTGCTTCATGAATTCTAGGTTTTTTCTGAATTCTTCATTAAATTTTTTCTCCATTTGTGTTCCTCTATTCTTCTGTCTGTGTCTTCTTGAGAGGTACCCAGCCCTTCTTTTATTAATCTACTTATCTCTTGTTTAATTTGAGTTAATATTTCAGTTTTGGTCCCACTTACGAGGTCTTGAAGATATCTCTTTATGTCTGCTAACGCTGTGTTTGATGTTGCATTTTTGCTGCCCTCAGTCTGTTTTGTATTTATCTCTCCTGGATCAATGTTCTCAGGGTTGGGGGCTGGGAGTGTTTTCTTATTTCTCCCTTTCATCATGTTTTTGGTTCCTTCCATACAAGTGTACAGTGTAATTCCCAGACCCTTTTCTTGTTGTTTAAGGCTCCTCTAGAGGGCACAGGCTAGGAGCTTTAGCCCTCTTCAATAGGTTATCAGAGATTAGAGTTCACCTACGGGCAGTGTGCGCTAGCTCCTCCCTTCTGGGCCAGTCAACCTTTGCAGGCCTTCACTGCATCAGTGATCACTGATCTCAGGGAAGTAACTGGGTCCCCGCCAGGGGCGTGGCCTAGTCCAAGCAGTTTCCACCAATCCGCTCGGCAAGGGGAGTAACCAGCTGAAGCCACTTCCTTATGGAGTTAGGGCTTTCCTGCCCAAATCCAACATGTCATCCAGTCGGTTTCCCCTTTCCCGTGGGAGGGTCTTATTCCCATCACTCACCATGTCCCTGAGAACTGCTGGACTGCCCGACCTCCGACTTCAGCACGGCTGCGGTGGGAATTCACAGTGCCTCTGGGTCGATCGTGTGCAGTGCCGGTTCCGGCAAGCTGCACGCTGGGCTGTTCAGCTCCGCGCTCCGGTGGCTCAAGCCAGTTGCTTCAGCGCGGATCACTTGTTCAGGTTGGGTGGAATTCAGACGTCTTGAGGAGGGTGCCGTGCTCGCTGATCTTATCTTCACTAATAGTAGCCCCAGGACCTCTTATTCGAGCGGGTTTTTGCGCTTTAGTTTCTTTCTGGGTTGTGAGAGTCTATCTCTCTCTGTTTGGGTCTCTCCAGGGTGTTTTATTCTGGCATTTGAGCTGTCTCTCTCAGAGAGGGTCTCTCTTCTGCTACCTACCACTCTGCCATCTTGTCTCTTCTCCAAAAATAAATAAATAATAAAGCCAGCCTGAACTGCTTAGCGAAACCCTGTGTGCGGAGTCCCGGACTCTTCAAACCAGACGGTGGCTTACTAGGGACCAGGCTATCAAGAATTAATTTTGACCAAGCAAAATTACTATATCTATTCTAAAATATATCTATCTTCTAAATATGTAAGCACTCTTGGGTAGTTTCTCAGAATAAGAATTTTGCCAGAATATTGCTTTAATGATGGAATTTCATAAACTTTCCTGTGATATGCAAGTGAAGCTTCTTTAAATTTCTCCTGTCTTCATCTGGATAAGTTTTGAGAATAATGATTTCTTTTAGAGAACAAACAGCAAGAATGGTGACAATTTCTTTGAAATCATCTCTTAGAATGTGAGAGTTTGGGGAGTGAAGTATATTTTGTATAAAAAATATACTGAGATATTACAGAGAAATGATAATTTTTCTTGTTATGCTGTATTTTATAACCAAAAAAGCACACGCAAAATACCAGAAAGCAAACCAGCAAAACTACAAAAAGCAACTAAACATTCATCAATGAAAAAAATGAGTCATTACTTAGGCAGACTACGTGGATATGACCATAGGGAAAATATTTTATTACTCAATTCATATTTTGTTTCTTGCTTCCTTTTAGCTTATTATAATTCTTGTGATTCATTTAAGTGTACTCTTGGCTGGTTTCTGTGTGTGTATCATTTCACACCTCTTTCTTTGCTTAGAGAGATTGTTAGGAAGTTCAGTAGTTCCTTCCTTTTTTGTTATAGAGATATATCTCTTGTTGATGGACATAGGACAAAGCTGATGCTTAGAATATAAGACTAGCTTTCATTCTCCTTTCCATCTTATCTATTGATTCTAATTTATGCTCTGATAGAAGCCTATTTTTTAACCAATCAAATCTCTGGACTGCATTTTATTTGCAACAGTTACATGAACATAACTGCTTCTGTTTATCTTAAATTATAAGACAATGTTCAGTTATTCTAGAAATACAGGGTCTACTAAAGTGGTCTAAGTTATTAACAAACAAATTAGTGAAAGTTAATAAATGAATCCTAGTGTTAGATGTTTACACTTGCAATCTCAGCACTTTCAGAGGCTGAAACAGAGAACTGCAAGGCCAAGTTGGGCCTGAACAAATTAGTGGCTCAATGAACCCTGTTTCAAAATTAAAAATAACAATGTCTGGGAACATAGCTTGGAGGCCCAGAGTGAAGAAGACTCCACATTAAATCCCCAGTACTGCTCATACAAAACGTTATAATGACTAGAAAATAAAATTCATAAATAAATAAATGTATTATTTACATATTTACCTGTTTCAAATGGGAAATAAATCATATAAAATTTTGGG
Source organism: Dolichotis patagonum (assembly GCA_004027295.1). Taxonomy (NCBI): domain Eukaryota; kingdom Metazoa; phylum Chordata; class Mammalia; order Rodentia; family Caviidae; genus Dolichotis; species Dolichotis patagonum. The sequence continues at coordinate 2,914 of PVJX010007490.1, forward strand.
GTCTCATATTTCATTATTTAATTAAGTTAGACATTCTTAAATAATTATCTTCTTTGATATTTCTTAGTCTATAGTGGTACTTTGTTCTTTCACCCTAAGAAAAAAAGCTGGGAAACATTGAAAACCTTACAGTTTAATAAATGATACAGGAGAATTTCATACCATGAAGGAATTGCAGAATTTTTGATAAGTCACTGACTATAGTTAGGAGAAAAAAAGAAAAAGGAAATCAGATTTCTACTTGACAGTATTATCCCATATATATTTTCTTCACTTTCATTGAAACTTCATTGTAAAATGAAACCGTAAGTATACTGAACTACAGAAGAATAGTTATATAACCTTAGGAAAAAATGGCTTTATTAAGACTGACAATAGAGGTTCAAATTTCAAGGAGAAAGATGGCTGATAGAATTACTATGCAAACATTTTAACTTGTGTATCAAGTAACAACAAAATTAATAAGCAAATACCCAATTACAGATATATTTATAACACACATTACCAAAATCTGTTGGGTTTCTATAGGGAACCAAATGATACTCATGGATGAGGTAGTTGAAAAACGATTAATAAAGTAACTTACAAATGTGTACACAGGGTACACATGAACACTAAACTGAGAAACAGTTGTTTAGAAGCCATGGTCTCCACCTCACTTGTAGATGCCAGGGGAACTCATAATTAGCAGACAATGATGAGAGCAAGGGTGTAGGCAAGAACTCTCTAAGGGAGTTGTGGCCTATGGTGGTGATAATTAGCAGATTATAAATGTTCTGAATTGTTTTTATTGTAAGTCATTATAATTCTCCTCAGAATTCCCTGTGCCTAAAACCAACCATAATGCGGAAAACAAGTTCAAAAAATTTATATGGCCCATAATGATTGGCATCCTGAACAAAGTAAGATGGAGTGTGGATTTCTAGAAGTAAATAAATAATATTATAGTGTAGCCCACTATTATTTCTTTTGGGATCTACTTGTCTTCTAACTAGATGAAAATTGACATATATATCCTACCCAATTTTGTACAATTATAACGTGCAAACTTTGTCATACTATCACTTAGAACTTAAGCCATTAATCAGTATTAGTCTACTATTATGGAACAGAGGGAGAAAAAATTAACTCAAATCATTGCTAATAGTGATACAGGAAAATGAAACTCCAGTCCTACTATATGTCTGGTATGAGTTCATGTTCTCTAAAATCAAAGAATGACTTTTAGGAACAACGGAGGTTAAGAGTAGAAGTATTTATTAAGAGACAGAAAGCTTCTGTCTCAGAGAAACAGCAGGTGTCCTGAGTGGGTTGCCAAAGATTCTGTATTTTCTTGAGATTTTTATAGAGTAAAACCATGAAGGGAGGCGGGTCTAAACTGAGAAAAACTGGGAACTCACTATGTTTAGCCAATAAGATTAATAGCTCAGGTAAAGTTGCTTAAATTGGGAACAAATGGGAAGGCAAGTCAATAGAAAGTGGACTTTCTTAGAGAGCAGTGACCCCCTCCTATAGGGGATTGGGATGGTGACTCCTGACTTCTCAGAGTGATTCAGATTTAATCCCTAAGGATTATACTTAAGGGTGTGGTTTCTTTTGTTTTGCCTTCCGTTTTGAGATCTGGCGGGCAGCAAGAGGTGTGTGTCCTCTCCAAGGTCACCAGACATCTGATCCTCTGGTCACCAGACATCTGATTCCTCGAGGGCCTAACTCTGTCTGACTGCCTATAATATTTCTAACTACCTCAGTTACCTGTAATACTAGGGGCCTTCTTATCTGAATAGTCATTAGATATGGGTTGATAATTATATCCTACTTTTCCCACAATCCATTCTATTTCCCTTGCACTCCTTTTTCAGACTCTTGGTTGAATAAAGGTCATTATTTGATGGGGTAACTAAAATGCACTCTTCCTCTACATAATCTGAGAACTTGGTGGTCATTTAGATAAAGGATTATTAAGAAGTATTCCAGTGAAGTCTTTCGTTCCATGTATTTGACACATTGGGTTGGTGTCATCTAATTGTCCTGTCCAATACAGACACAAATTACCTATCATTTTCTGCAGCAGCATTAAGAAAGTACAGTGATAAATGCCTTAGTTTCCAATTTACACTTGACCATATCCCCTGGTGAAATCATTCTCTCCTAGGGATTAATACCCAAATCTACCAAGTGAAAAGTAGCAAAGATAGGAAGGTAGAAATTATTGGGGGGAGGTTACTAGAGAGACTATCTTCCTTACTTGGGAGGATACATATTCTAATGGAGGGGGAGCCTACACCAAATTGTGTCCAGAGTAATTTGGACCCTGTAATTTAAAATACAACATCCTACTCTCACACTGTCTTATCTCCTCTCTGGATAAAATAAGATAATAAAACTATCATCAGGACATTCTGCTGCTCTGCCTCTGAGTGATGGTATATACTTTTAGGCTTAGGAACTCTGAAAAGGATTTTATTGCTGTGATTTCTTCACTACAATGCAAATTTATTTATTTTCATCAGAAACAATATGGCATGGAGCTGAGTAAATCATTTTGAAAAATGATTTACTCAAGTTGAAAATTCCAACTTGAAGTATGCATCTATTTTTTAGGAGGAAAATTGCTACAATTTTCATACTGAAAAATAACCAAGTTTCCAGGTAGCAATTTGGTCTCACTAGGGATGCACAGCTTGTAGGGGACACAACCCTCACCTTTCCCACTGTCAAGATGGTCACTCAGCTATGGTGGCAGCAGTGCAGTCCCTGGCATAGGAATTTCATAGTGCCAAGTCTGCTAAGTACGTTGGGAGAATAGGGGAGTGCTTAGAAAAAGTGACTGACTTCCAGAGCATGAGTCATTAGTTTGATCTGACTATTAAGAAACTCTTTAATGAATGAAAGTTATTACCTGATTGCGGGATGTAGAGGTTTTTTTCAAGTCTGAATAGGCATACACTTAACACCATATTCTGTCTTCATTCTGAATGTATAGATTTTCCTACTGCCTTTAATCTCATACTTCTAAATACATAATATTCTTTCCTTTTCCCGAATGGATTGGTAAGCATTGCTTATGAATCAGTGCAGATGTGTGTTTCAGAACACCTCTCCTTCTATAGCAAGTGAACTGGCAGATGTGCCAACAGATATTCATATTCTCTGGAGGATATTCTTCAAGGTAATCTCTGGGAGTTGTCATTTATAAGCCTGCTTCGAACTGGCTTTGTGCACAAATGGGCTCATTAAGAACTAGTCCCACACTTTCTCTCAATCTGTTAACTGATCATGGGTGATTCTTCATGTGATTTTAGATGCTGTTGGAGGAAGAGAAAGCAAAACAATAAGAAAACTTACCAAGAAGTGTGAGTCTTAGTAGTCACAGTTTGCAAGGGAAAAGATTTAATACAGGACACATAATTTGTAGGATTATTTTATAACAGTCACCTGAAAAGTCAAATGCAGAGGAGTCTGTCCACACACTAAGTGGATTCACCCAAAGAATTCACCTGAGGGCCTGGATCGCATTGCAATGTCCTGCACCAGTTCAGAGGACCTAGACTATGGCAATGTCCTGCAAGAGGTCAGCAGGAGGCCTGGAGCCCATGACAACATCTCATACAGGTCTGTATAAATCATCCACACTGGGAAGGCCCAGAGGTCGGTGGCTGAAGCTTGATAGTCTGCCAGTGGAATGAAAGATCAGTGTCAGCAGGCTGAGGGATCTGCACCGCTGTTAGGAAGAAACACTCCAGAGCTGCCCTGAAGAGAGCCATGGCCAGCCCCCAAAACAGCAACCCATGCTCTTCCCATGATGAGGACAGCTGAGGACATATGGCAAAAACCAGCATGACAAGCTTCTCCAGGAGAATCAACAGCACACTACCTTCCTCTATGGTTCTCCTTCTATTCTGTTGGCAGTGATTCTCAGGTGGGCCTTTTACACCCACAACCATGCTGATTCAGATCAGCTGGATGTTACAAGTTGACCATTAGCTAATTCATTCAGTCTTTCTTACACTGTTCTAGCTATTTACATATTTGCTCAGATTTAGCCTCTTCTATCATTTTTATTTCATAGCATTATGCTGCTGGGATACGTATCCCTAGAATTTTATGGATTTATTGATGGTCATGATAGGCAACATGGAACACATAACTACTTGATAACTAAAGGCAGTATTGTCATTACCAAGGAAAAATAGCTTTCTCCCTTTCTTTCTTTCTTTCTTCTTTCTTTCTTTCTTTCTTTCTTTCTTTCTTTCTTTCTTTCTTTCTTCTTTCTTTCTTTTTAATGATAGCTTTTCAGGCAGAGGGAATTTGTTTCGGTTTAGGAGGGCATGATCTAACTTTGAAATTTGTGCTGTGGCTTTTGTGCTGTAAGTTTCCAAAGACTATATATAGCATTGTCTCCTGCCTCAAGCACTTTTAATTTCTTTGGGTCACCTAGTCATAAGGCCTGGAGAGCAAGACACCTTGCATCTGAGCTTGAAAACTGATGTAATTTATATTTTAGATATTCAAAATGGGCAGCATAATAAATCAATCAGTACATTATATTCTAATTTGGCAAATGTTGTTTTCAATATTCAAAGAGGTCCAACAAGTACTATCTTCTTGCTGTGGGCTGTGGGCTGCGGAATAATTCTTTTGCTTACAGGGCATATTTTTAGATGACTGAGGCCACTAAACTGGAAACTTCGTGTTACCACAGTCTCTGTCTCATCAATGCAGTGAATTTCCATAAAGGTAACTCATACAGCTCTCTCTCTATTATGTTAAAGAACAAGTACTAAAAATAGAGAAGGCACATTTCTATCTCTGTTAATCAGCTTTCTCATTGCTGAGGCATAATACCCAACACCCACAACTTAAAGGAAGAGAGGTTTAATTTGGCATAAGGTTTCACAGTCAGCTGATTCCAAGGTGAAACAATGTGGAAAATAAACGATGCTTAGCTTAAGGCAATTTGGAAGCAGAGCAGGGGAACAGTTCTAGAGAGAAAGGGGTAAAGGACAAGATGGAATACTCAAATTCTTGCTTCCATGACCACCCAGACCCACCTAGAAGTGTGCTCCATCAGTCCTGGGCTGGATCTAAGCCAATCAAATGGCCATGATCAAGCTTAGCTGTCACATCCAACCTTCATCAACTTGACAGCAAAGCATAACTCCTTAAACTATATTTAATCCCCAGATAAACACAGGGTCATAATTCGTCTTCTAACAACTTTTTTGCTTACAATTTAAAATACACTAATCCATGCTTTAATGTCTTAACAGTTGCAGAATTCTTCAGAACTCTAACTCCAAGTATCTTTTGGGATTCAAGGCAAACTGTTATCTGTGAACCTCTACAAAAAATAAAAACAAGCTATGTCACCTCAAGTACACTGGAGCAGGGTAAACATTCTCATTCCAAAGGGAGGAATAGGGGGTTAGAAAAGAGCTGAGTGGAAGAAACATAAAAACTCAGCAGAGCAAGTAACTTCTGTAGATCTGTGTCTCATATCTGGGGCGTACAGTGGTGAAATGTGAGTCTGAAGGGCTAAGGTGGCCCTGCACCTACGACTTTAAGGGCTGCAATCCACGCAGCTTACTTACTGGGATAACTCCACTCATGACCTGCAGGTTTTATTGCCAGATTTTCCACATTTCTAGCATCTCTACTTGTGTGGGGCTTCAATGCTCCTTTGACTTTATTTCTACAGCTTCATACACTTCCGTCCCAGAAGCTCCTTGCCTGATATCATAGCCTCCTTTGGAATCTGAGTGGAGACTTTCCTAAGTTGGCAATGACTTTTGTATTCCTCGTGGTAGTAAAACTGGTATCATATGTATAATACCAAGATCTCTTATGAGTGAGAGCAGTAACCAGTCCTCCTTGATCAATGGCTTCTGGCATCTCTGAGTGCCTGAATGAGCCCAGTGATGTGAGCCCGAGGGAACCAATTCCCTAGGAGGTCCTTAGTGTGTGGGAGTTTTAAGGATGTTTTTCTGAAATGGAAAGTATGCAATTTTACACTTTTGAGGCTGTGATGTACGGGTCTTGCTGATTTCTTAGAGGCCCTCAAGGGACCTTCTACAAAGTACTTGGTTTCATTTTAATGGTTCCAATCTGTCCAGCAGCCACATCTCTTTGAAACACAACTTTATATATGGTTCCTTTCAGGTCAAACTGTAATTTTTAAAAAAATTTTCTGCTCTATTTTATTTTCCGCCACTTCTCACTATAAACCTATCTAAAGGTATCTGGCAGTATCCGTGCCACGTCCTGAATGCTGGGCTGCCCTCTAATTTGCTCCTTCAGCCCAATTGGTGAACCCACCTGGATCTCGGTTTCCAGCAAAGTTTGAGTACATAGACAAAATGCAGACAATTTTTTTCCAGAGTGTCACATACATGGCTTCTACTCCAATTGCCAATAATGTCTTCATTCTTAGCCAAAATCTTAACCTGGCACTCACTGTTTACATTCCTATGAGCATTTTGGTCTTCTGTTCTCTGACTACAATCATGCATCAAGCTTTGCTTACAGCATTCTAGGACTTCTTCCACCAACTTTTACAATTTTTCCAAACTCCTTCAATAAGGAAGTTCCAAGGGCTTTAAAACTATGTGGTTATAGCAATGTTCCCACTTTTCTGATAGCAGTTTTTGTATTAGTCAACTTTCTGGTTGCTGGAACAAAGGAGGGGGGTTTAATTTAACTCACTGTCTCAGGGGATTCACCTATGGTCACTAACTCCAAGGCAGAAACATCATGCAAGAAAGGAATGGGGGTGCAAAGATGATTATTTCATGATAGTTGGGAAATAGAGCAGGAAAAAGGAGAGACAGAAAAGGGTTGACAAAGAAAAGGGGTGAGGGACCAATGTAGTACCCATGCTCATGCCTCTGTGACCTTACCCAGAAAACTCAGAATTGTGATCTAGTAATCCCCGGGGCAGCTTCCAAGCCAGTTAATTTGACATAATCTAATTAACTGTCACATCATCTCTATTACGTGAATGACAATTGTCACCTTTGATGTTAAAATCTACATGAAAGTGTTTTTTAGGATGGCATTGAACATCTTACATTGTATTGACTAGAAAATGTTTTTGGACTTTGTGAGTCACATACAGCCCACCTCGGTTTTTCTTTTTCCTTTTAATAATACATTAAACGTATTGGAATCATTCTTAGTTTCTGAACCACAGTTCACAGGCTGTGGTTTACCCCATTTAGGTCAGGAATTGCAGTTGGTAGTACCCTGTAAATTTGCAGTTGTCCATAGTCATTTGCCAAAAGCTATCCAGTCAACAGGAAGTTCCCTGGTGATGTGGTGATGTGTTGTTCCTGCTGTCGTCAGGTGACCCTTTCATGTCTCACAAGATGCCACTAATCTCAGAAAGTTCTAACAGATAACTTCCTTGTCACATACATCTTAATTATTAAGAATATTTCATTTTACTTTTTAAAACTTACATCATATTTAATAATAGAAACCTGAGTTTTTATCTTACAAAGATAGTAGTAGTTTACCATATGTACCTTCGACATAGTAGTTAAATATCTATTTGCTATAATAATATATTACAGAAAGTTTCTTGCAATATAAATGTTAATTTCATTTACTAGAATTAAATTATTGTTTTTCTAACTTGCCACTGGTGTCTTCATATCAAGTTGATGATTGTCTAGTTTATTAAAGAAGATAAAACGACAGCAGCTGTTTTGCATTATAAAACAGAAGCATGTATTTTACAGTTTAGCTTTTGACCGCATGTGTAAATAAATAGGCAATTTGGTATTTCTAATGGTTTGTTCACTCTCTTAAACACTCGTAGTAACCTAGAGACTGTACTATGTATTATTTGCTCTGAACACTCAAACAGTTTTAATTAATGCTGTTGGCCTAAAGAGATGCCTTATAAGAAGTTCAGCAACTTTAATAGAATGTCTTTATTCAAATAAAATATAGGCAAATGATATATTTGAGAAGTAAATAAAAGATGCCATATACTACTGACAGTTGTTGAATTTCTTCTGGTCAACCAACATAAAAAATAAGGGAACAGGTGCTGGGGGGTTAGCTCAGAGGCCTAAGTGCCTGCCTGGCAAGCACAACATTTGAGTTTGATCCCCGATACCAAAAAAAATAACAAAACAAAACAAAAAATGAAACAAACCTATAGGAGCAGTACAACTAAGGTACAGTACTGACGGAAAAAAGTAACCTGTGTGACAAGATCAGTTCTTTGGTGATAGGTGGGCCAAAAATTTTTCATTGCCTAGGACTAGGAAACAGTAGATATAGCATGCAATGTTTTTATTCAAATCGAAAAATTTTCTCAGTTCTAATTTTGATTGAAACTGTAAATGCTCAGTTCCACTAAAGTATATTAGATTCAAGAGTACTGCAGGATATTTTTGCTATTGGATCTCATTTGATCTCTGATCACTCAATATTTTTCTTATTTATGGTATTCATTCTGTGTTTATTATATAATAATACAATGTTTATTATATAATAGCATAATGTTTATTATATAATAATATAATGTGTATATTTTGTAATTAATGTGTATATTTTAATATAAAATAAACATTCAGAATTTTTTGTAAGATGTGTAGGTTTTGTATCAAATTAAATATTTGCTCAATATTTTGAATGTCAAACTACAAAAGATTTTATAGAAAATGTAATTTTGATGTAATGTAATCCCTATTTTTTGCCTTATTTTAATATTTATTTTTCTACATTTTTTAATTTGTTGGCTTAAAATAGGTGCACAATATGGTTTGATCTTTTTTTATCTTGTTTTTGAGACAGAACCTCACTATGTAGCCCAGGCTGGCCTTAAAATTGTTGTTACTGCTAGCTTAGCTACCTGAGTGCTGGGATTATAGGAACGCACCACCATACCTGGAAATACGTTTTTATATATTAGTTAACACATTCTTTTATCATTTATATAGTCTGTTAATTATTTCCATTAATATGTAAGTTAATATATGTTTCAGTATATATAGTTAGCCCCTGTCAAAACCTGTCTCTGCAGAATATTCCCAGGAATGATATATATAAATGTGTACTTTAAATTATGTGTAAATTCAGCAATTATGTATGAAATTTCAGCTTTAAGTGTTATTGTTATCCAGAAGCTGACCTGTATTTGCAAGTGAATATTCAGATATTAATAATGATTCTGAGTTTCATGATTATTACTGATATTCTTACGGTAACTAGATGAGATACTAACTTATGAGATTGCTCACTTACTGTGCAGAAGTACAGGCTGGCTAGTAACCGTGGTGAAGGAGGGAATTACCAATTACATACTTAAAAATAAAGTCAAAGCTGAATGTGATTTTGAGACAGAATATTACAGCAGTAGTCGAACTTTAGTAAATGATCAATTAAAATGAACTATATTTTATCTATATTTTTTGTATAGCTTGCTCATTCTTGTATCTCTGTCTCTTTCTCTCTCTGTCTCTCTCTGTGTCTCTGTCTCTCCTGGGTTGCCTTTGCGGGGGGGGTCTGAGTACAGGGAATCGAACTCATGGCCTTGTGCTTGCCAGGCAGGCACTGTGCTGCTGAGCTATATCCCTGACCCCCTGGGTTTCTTATTTTTAAATGATGGAAATAATTACCAAGGAAAAGTTATCTCCACTGTGGAAAATATCTTAATACTTTTATCAGGTTATCTAGGAAATAAGCAGGAAAACTGACTGAAACACTTGTTATATAAAATTTCTTTTTTGAATTTAAGCTGATTATGTTTTGAGAGAACTTGAAAATATGCCTTCCCATAAGCGTAGATTTGCTCCTGCTTTTAAACGTCCTTTGAATGTTTTAAAATTGCTGCAGTGTGCCTGTGTCTTTATAGTTTATTTTGCCTGTTTTGCATGTTACTCACAACCCCACTTGTCTGGCTTAATCGGAACTAAGCCAAAGACAGTTACATGTGTAGTCTTTTTCAAAAAGTGGTAACAATGGCGGTTAACAATTTTTAGTGCCCTTTACCTTAAAATAATTTCAGTCAACATCCACTTTTATGTCTACCATTCTCACATATAATACATAATTCCCCAATTGTAAAATTATGTTTATATAAAATTTTAAAAATGTTTGGGGTGCCTTACTCTAACAAATATCTATATAAACTGATTTTCAGCTCTTGTTTAGGTAGAGCTGTGCTTGGTACTAAGAACATGTCCCTAATATGCCTATCATTTTATATAAATTCACAAGCCATAAAGGTGTTTAAAAAAAGAATAAAGAAAATGCATACATGCACACACACAGCATTTTCTGTTTCCTCCAGTTAACCATTTTCAAAAAAATGTTCCTCTGTTTTGAAGATTGCCAACTTCAATTGAAATGCATCTCTTGTGAATTCAAACAGTTTTTTACTGTCTTTGTACATATGATTCAGTAATGACCTTGAGTTTTTTTTTATAAGAACACTCCAATATGGCTAAACAACATATTCATCAAATTAAATAAACTGAATTCAATTGGAAATGATTAGCTAACTTGACAATGTAAATTTCTTAATTTTTCATTGCTTCTCTGTGGAAAAGGGAAAATCTCAATGTAAGTGTCTACATATATATAGCTATTACTATAAATATTATACTTTTTATTAGTCTTCCTACTTAGTAACAATGTTTTTCTACTTTCAGAGGTTAAGAATTAACTATGTGCTTAATTTCTTTCATGAATATTTAACTGTTGAAAGCAATGCAGAGCATACAAACTTAAAAAGAATCACTGGAAAGGCAAATATAAGTATTCAAATTGATAAATATATTGAAGATTCTAAAAATCGTGATACCTTCGTGTTTAGATCTTTCACATTAGGCTATGTTTTGTTCATTTTAAAAAGCACTAAAATATTCTCTGAACGAGTTTGCATTTTGTATTTCTCTTCATTCAAGCAGCAATATTGACATTTTGTCTTTACCTGCAAAGGCTTGGTAGGTGTGCGCCGGTAGATTGATAAACAATATATCAAAGGCAACAGAAGTAAAACTGCATTATCAATGTTCCTAATGCCAGAAAGAATATTTTCATGTGTTGGCAGCTGTGATACTTGTGATCATCAACTTGAATGGATTCATACACGTCTAACAGATGGGTAAATCACACTTCTTGGGTGTCTGTGGGATTTTAGAGATGATTGGCACGTAGGCCAACAAACTGAGGGGGAAAAGCTGCCCCAGTGGTGGGTAGAGCAAATTCAGTAGCTTTGCAGCCCAGAAAGCAGGAGCAGAAACAAAAAACTTGCACTGGAAAAAGTCCATTTCGCTTGAACCAGTGCATCTTTTGTTACTGTCACTGCCTGCTAGTGTTAGTTTTTGGATTGTTTGCTCTTCAATGTGAACTCATAGTAACGATTTTCCAGAGAGCTTCTAGGCCTTCGGTGTCAGGCTGGTGGGGCACCCTTGATCCCTCTTGTTCTGTGGCTTCTATTAACCCTTTTTTTTTTTTTTTTTTTTTTTGGTACCAGGGATCAAATTCACAACCTCATGCTTGCCAGGCAGGTGCTTATGCCACTGAGCTAAATCCCCGGCCCCTGTTCTGTGGCTTCCTCATTCTCTGAGAAGTTACTGGATCCTCTGGTTTTCAAGCAAAGAACCGTGTGATGACGGCACTCCTAATCCTGTAAGACATTCCTTTGAACTGTATCTGTTGATTCCGTTCCTCTAGAGAACTCCAACTTCTAAGACTTTGAGTTACAATGTGGTTCAGAAAAATTAAACATTGAAGATGAAGATTCTTAATAATAACTATCTTTAAAATTTTGTTTTATTTATGCAAAAGATTGATGTGCTAAGTTAAGTGTAAATAAGTCTAAAAAAACTCAACTGTGTATAGAACAAAAATATTAGGTGTGATGAAAAGTGAAATTGCATTCCAAAGTTAAATTGACAGTTTATTTATGTTTCATCTATTTACAGCTAATTGCATTTATTACAAGTAATTTTCTACAACTTAATAGACTATAATATGAACATCTGTACTTGAGAAAATCTAAGAGTTAACTGAAGATTTGTCAGTCAGGGTTCACTAGAGAAACAGATATAACACAAGCTATACCAATGTGTAAGAAATTACAAGATTGGCTTACAATGGTCAGCTGCAAAGTCAGATGAGGGAGCACGCAGAAGGTGTCTGCATGCTGGAGGCTGAAGGGTCCAGCCCAAGGGCTGGAGCTTACTGCAGTGTTCTGTTCGAGTCCGTATCAGGAGACTGATGGGTCTATGACAGAATGCTGAAGAATCTACGATGGAAGGCTGAAGGGTCCCAAAGCAGAAGCTGAACAACCTATGCCAGAAGCCAGGCCATGAGGTCCAAGCTGAAGGCGAAGACTGGAGCTCTGCCCAATAACCAGCAATAAGTCCCTCCTCGAGTGCCTTCTACTGTATGCAGGCTGATCCCCTGGGGTGGGTGCGGCACTCATGCCATCTGGGTGCCCTCCTCTTGCACAGACTGAGGATGTTACAAACTAGGGCCCCTGGGCGCCTGCTGAATCACTTGTTAAACTTCTGACTTCTCAAATTGACACAATGAACAATACCCTAGAATGATAAGGGATTGTTCTCTATACCCCAAGGTGCAGAGCTGCTGAGTCAGTCACTTAGTTAAGCTTCTAGACTTCCCAAGTTGACACAATGTATAAGCCACAACAGGAGATCAGAAGCTAACTAAATACTGATTCACTTGCTCAAAGTCACATTGCTGCTGTAACAAATTACTACAAAGTTAGTAGCTTAACACATTAGACATTTACTGTCTTACCATCCAGAAAGTCAGAAGCTCAAAATGACTAAAGTAAAATTAATGTATCTTCAGAGCTGGTTTTCTTTCTGGTAGATCAAACAGAGAATTCATCCTCATGCTTTTCTCAACTTCTAGAGGAGTCTAACTCCTTAGTCCTCTATTGTCACAACCTGCAATAATTGATTGGCCCTTTCACACTCTGCACATCTGAACACTAACAATTTTGATTTCCTCTTCGTAATAACAGTACACTCAGATAATCTATGCTTGTCTCCCTAATACAAAGTAAACTCTGTCATTATTTCCCTCGGTTTCCCTAAAACCCTGTTATGGTTTACATCGAGAATGTCTGCCAAGAGTCTTGTTTTTGTAAGTGGGGATTTTGGATAGTAATTGGGGTGCTATACTCATTAGTTGATTACCTCTTTGATGAATTCAAGTGTTGGTAGGAAGTGGGGCCTGATTGGAGGGATAGATCCCTGAGAGCATGACCTTGAAAGGTGTATTTCTTTTTGTGGCTCCTCTCTTCCCTCTCTGCTGCCTGCCTGCCCTGGGTTCAGGAGCTTTTCTTTGCCATGCCTTCCATCATGCTATTTCTGCCTTGATGCAAGTCAGCCATGGACTGAATCCCTCCAACTCATGAACCAAATTAAACCTCTCCTTCTTTAAGGTGTGAGTGTTGAATGTTTTATCCTAACAGTTGGAAAGCGGACTAATAGAGAATATTGGTACCAGAAAAATGAAGTAGAGAGGTAGGGTCATTTCTCTGACTGTGTCTGACCATGTGAACTGGCAGCCTTTGGAAATAGTTTCTAGATGAATTTAGAAAAGTTAAAAGATGCCCTCTAGACAAGCCTTACAATAGTATAAACAGATCTGGGATGATTTCAGTCAGACTTCAGGAGGCCTGAGTGCTGAAAAGAATGTAGAATGTAAAGGCTAGGCTCAGGAGATTCCAGTGGGGAATAAGGAATTTATTGTCAGTTAGACTAATGGCCATTTGTGCTACACTCTGGTAGAAAACTTGTCTGCATTTTGCCCATGCTCTGAGACCTTTCAGTAGATGAAGATTAAGTATGGATTAATAAATACGGTGAAAGTAATTTTAAGCCAACCAGTATCCAGGCAGTATTGTGCGTACTTCTGCTTGCTAGATAAAAAGTAAGAATCAGAACACAAAAAAGCCAAAAAATGTGAAAATTTGCATTTCCGACTGATAAGAAGTTCCTACAAACTTGGGCCAAGAAGAGTGTGGCTGCGGAAAAGATTAGTATTAAAAGGAGCAAAGTACTTTAAGGAAAGTAGGAAAAGTGGCTTGAAGTTATGTCTGGAGTTGGTCAGACCCCACACTTCACATGCTCAATGATGTAAAATAAAAATATCTGTGACAGGTTTTGCTTTAAGAAGAGACCCCCAGGATGCCTTACTCATTCAGAGATGCCTAGAGGCCTACCGAAATGTTTCTCTGACTTCAGCCATTTGGGCATTTATTAGCTTCTTCAACCGCGGTCCAAGAGGGCCAGGATACTCCTCAATCTCATGTCAGTTATGATGTTATTCATGTGCAAGAGGTACAGAGGCCTGGAGACTCATCCACAGACTTAAGAAGACTTAGGGTTCAGAGCACATGCTTTTAATAGAACTAGTTTATTCATATAGGCTTCATGTAAGTTTGTTAAGTGTGACACCCTTAGTATATCAAAGAGGTATTCACTGACCTTTGTCTTCCAATAAGTAATGATTTAGACTTGAGGAGATATTCACATTATCACGTTGAAATCTTACCTATGAGCAGATGGATTGAAAGCAGGTATTTGGATTACAGGCTTTTGAAATCATAATTATTTACAGAGATGCTTCATCTTCCACTAGTAAGATGAGCTACTCTGTGATATTGTTACAGGCAACTGAGTTGGATAGAAATATTATAGGCAGTCCTCAAAGGAACCAGTGCAGAAGGTCAGATACCTTGCAACTGTCAGGCAGACAGATACCTCTTACTGTGAGCTATGACACAAGACAAAATTTCAAACAAATATACCCACATCTTAAGGATTGATATTCAAACAATTCTCTATCACCCTGAGGAAGCCAGGAGTCACCATTCTAGTTTACTATGGGAAGAATCACTGTTCTTTAAGCATGCCTGATTGCTATGTGACTCATTTTCCCATTGTCCCCAATTTAATCAATTTTACCTGGGTGATTAATCTTATTGGTTGACCACAGTTCTGGCCCACCTTATGTTCACCTTGTGAGTTCTCATGTTTTCCCCACCTTAGCCCATCTCACCTTGTGGTTTTACTCTATAAATTTCCCTGAAAGAGACAGTCTTTGGCAACTCACTCGGCACCCCTTCTGTCTCTCAGACAGAAGCTTTCTTTCTCCCAGTAAATATGTTCTGCCCTTAACCTCCATTATTCCTAGAACTCATTCTTTGATTTTAGAAAATATGAACATATAATAGGTTAGGAGTTTTACTCCCCTATATCAATATTAGTAAGTAATTTAATCTGCCAAATAAACTTGATGAAAGAGCTTTAGAATCTGTGGCTTTCTAAACCTTTCAAGGTTTATTAGTTGGTACAGACAAAGAGCAACGTGTTAATAGATATTGTGAATTATCTTCCAGTGAAGAAGGTATTTAAAAGCCAGACAGGAACAAAAATAACTTCCAATATGCTAGGAGAATGGGAATTTCTGTACTACGATATTTCAGAAATGTAATTCAAATGTTTCCCATTCAAATCCTGTCTAAAATTGGAACTCCAAAAAGGAGATATTGAAGTCAAACGTGATATAAATAGAGTGCTAGACCAAAGAACTTTTAAGTTTTGGCATTGGTATTTATCCTGACACCATATCAATATGGAGGAGGAACATTGAGAAAAAAATAGGATGTGACATTTAAAATGTTTGTCTGATGTAAGAGTAACAATGAAATGTAAGTCTTTGGCCCTGTCCACGTGTGTGTCTGCATTGCAATAGAATATGGAAATTTGCTTAGGCCTTTAGATGGCTTCCTGTGAAGAGCATAATAGCTCAATTATGTTTCTTTGAACACATGGTTTCATGATGAACAATGGAAATATTTAGAAATATTTTCAGTTTGTATGTTCCTGGCATAATAAAAGGTTGTAGAGGTAGTATAGAAAAGAATGTTTGTATAATCAAATTTTTCAGATTTCATTTGAAAAAAAGACTCTGTTCTCCCTTCTGGAGAACACCTCACCACCTCTGGAGGAAACTGATTTCCAGGAAAACAAGTTGAGAACAAGTTGAAAGCTGGATACTGGCCTCTAAAAACAGATCGAATGCTGAATGACCTAAGGCATTTGATCTAAAGTCAAAGTACTAGGGTAAGATAGAGGAGACTAAATTGGTTCTAGTTTGTCTGAATCACAGGTAACATATCGGCACCATATTAAACATCTTGCTTTAGGTGTTTGCTCCTCATATCCCTCACCTTTATTGGCAATCTTTAGATGTTTGCTTTTTGCTCGTAATGTGTTTTATTCTGTTTGCAAAAGAAATGTCATGATAGATTAGAAAGCACTTTGCAGCCACATCTGGGCATTGCTAGTGCTTTTGATCTATAATGATAGCCTATGTAGAAATGAACAAAGGAATAAAATAGAAGAGGTTCTTTCCCCTGGATTTTTCCTTCCAACCTCAAATGCAGAGTGCAAGCTAATTTAAAGATTAGGATAATTATTTTACTACAATTTATAGCTCAAGTTACTTAAAGCAAGGGAAGTCCCTCAAAATGTTTTCCTTTTAGATTTGTGCCTGTATGGTTTTGCATTCCAAAAACAAGTTTTAAGAAAACTGGCAAATAATTGATGCATTTAAATCTAAGCCTTATTGCAGAATAGCTGAAATTACAGCATATGTTATGTATAACTAAACAAAACTCATCTTTAAGAACCAGGCTTGTAGTAGCAAATGAACGATAGCTGCCAGCCCTTCTGTAAGGCATGTAAGGAGGTGACAAAACTTCATGACAAAAAAGAGAAGGCTTCAGGTGTGCTCTGACTGACAATGATCGACACGGGGAAGTTTGAGGTGCCTGAGTTAGAAGTAAAATGCTCTGTGTGATTGGTTTGGGGAACATGCTTGCTTTCTCATGTTGGTCCTAAGTAGAACACAAAGGAGAGTAGGGAGAAAACAGAAGGTAGCAATCATTGACCAAGTCCCAGTCATTCTGAGATGATTGCTGGAGAGGATGTGGTCTGGTTTTTCCAGAACAGTTTTTGCAGAGGCTGCAGGTCTAACTGATATTGTTATATGTGTGTTTTCAGTTTGATTGAGTATTGAATCTCATTGGTACCATTACAACCCTAAATTTGCACCATGATTCTCTTTATTTCAACCTATGTAATAGGTTTATGTTGTTGGATAATGTTGTTTTCAGAGCCTTGGTTTTATCACCCAGAATGTCAGAACTAATATTTGCTTGTGAGGGTCACAATAAGGGCAAAATACAATTTAACTAATAATTACTATATGCTTCTAATGATCAATCTCTAATTACAGCTTTTATTGCTGTTATCATGGTGTATACTTTTTTTAAAGATCATTTTGAATAGCATCAGTAAGAAGCTCTCTTTTTGAAGTTACTGCACTTGAAAGCAGAGGGTTACTCTCTTGAAAGGTTTGCAAAGTTTATGAGTCTGATAATGTAGTATTAAGTATGTTTCTCTCAAACCTTTTCATATCCCTTCTTTGAATCACTTGGATGTTAGGTACAAATCAACCTCTTTTACCTTTGAAGAATTTGAGTGAAACTTCCATGATTTTGTAATTCTTTTTTACTTTGGTTTCTAGTGGTCTAATCTATATTCAGTTCATATCATATTTCTCTTTCTTCACAGAGAGATTTATAGCATAAGGAACTTTATTTTGATTTATAGATATGACTATAATTCATTCTTCTCTGATTCACTAGTGTCTGATTATGAAAGTTACAAAAGAATTAAACAGTGTCAAACTATATTGATGTTTAAATATTTTTTTCTTGGCACAGAGGCACTACACTAGCATTGAACTGATTTACCTATAGCTCAACTATGTTAACACAATTTAAAATGAGCCTGGTGTCATATTCAAATAAATTCTTACTCTTTTAACTTCTCCAAATACATTTTAGCATATTCTCAATTTTCCCCGGTTCAAATTGCACTAATTTTCTCATGGAATATTTTTTGGTGATATTTTCCTTCCAGAGTCTTCCATGCTGTGTCATTGTTGGACTGAAGGAGCCTAGACTTGTGGCAGATTATCATTCTTGAATAATTTTCTCTTCGCAACTTCTTAAAAATGTATTATCAGTTTTGTAGTATAGCTTCTTGTTTAAAATAAAAATAGATGGAAGATATCCTTGTATGAAAATATCTTAATGTCGTTATTACACTTAGTTGTGACTGTTATTAGTGAAGCGGCAACATCAAAGACAGTATGTCAGTGGTAACCTAATGAAGGACAGTCTCCCGCTCCGCCCACTTTTATTCGCTTGTGATGGCATGGTATGCTTTGTGTCAAATTGTCAGATGCTGGAAACATTTTGAGATGAAGACCAAAGAGTCACTTTTTGGAGAGAGTGCAAAGTGGGGGCCTCAGTGCCATCCTGAGGATCAGATAATAAATGTTGTAGTCTTTGTGGGCCCTAGGGTCTGTGGCGTATTTTTCAACACTATTAAAAAGCAAAATCAGACATGGTTATATATTAGTTAGTGGGCATGGCTGCTTTCCAATAAAACTCTGTTACCAAAAACACTAGAATTTGGCACAAAGGGTATGTTGGTTCAGTCTCTAGAACACTATATCCCTGCAGACACACTTTACACATTTTGACATGCATGGTATCCATTCATGACCAAATGCAGGCATTAGTATTTTTAGAATCTGTTTGTGAGCAGGATTTAAACTAAAATTTTAATTAAAATAAAAATAGTATATAATTATGTTGATAAACTATGCAATTTAGGGATAGCTAAAATGAGCACACACTTAACATCATTTTCTGCATTCCACACTGAATATGTTGTTAATCTGGTAATGAAACTTCAAATTAAGTGAATTCTGTGATGAACAAAGTACAGTAAAACATTATATAAATATTCAGAGAAATAGAGCTGCAAATGTAATATAACAAGTGTCAAGAGGGCAAATGTGTAGGCATAGAGATAAGTCTCTATAATCTCAGCTACTTGGCAGGCCCAGGCAGGAGGATTGTGATTCTGTGGCCAGTCTATGCAACTCAGGGAGATTGTGCCTCAAAAATTAAAAAAAAAAAGTCTGGGAATGTATGAAGACCTTACATCAATCTCTAGTATAAGAAAAGAAAGAAAGAAAGAAAGAAAGAAAGAAAGAAAGAAAGAAAGAAAGAAAGAAAGAAAAAAGAAAGAAAGAAAGAAAAAGAAAGAAAAGAAAAGAAAGGAAAGGAAAGGAAAAGGAAAAGGAAAAGGAAAAGGAAGGAAAGGAAAGGAAAGGAAAGGAAAGGAAAGGAAAGGAAAGAAAGGAAAAGGAAAAGGAAAAGGAAAAGGAAGGAAAGGAAAGGAAAGGGAATTCATAGCTGACTTAGTGAGTCTATGTAGATAATTCTGTCAGTTTTATCTCTGCAGATGTCCTTCCCTGATAAACTTCTAGGTGAGAAGTCTCTGGGGAAAGCTCTTCCTTCAGTGTGAAAATCCATAAACAAAATTATGATTTTGTACATATGTACCAAATTCAATCTGATCTGCTTTATAGAAACCAGATGTCTTTGTGACCATGGAAAAGAATATGATTGAAGCATTTAATTATGCAGGGTACCTAATTTAGCTGTCTGTTTTCAGAATCAATCACTATAGCTGAATAAATTGAGCAGCCATTTATTTCTGATGAAGAATACCAAAATGGTCTAATTAGTCATGCTTTTGATTTTTTGAATTATATATAATTATGCAATACTTCTCTTGTTAGAATTTTGATTTGGAGATATCCCAAGTCATAAACAGTGACAAGAAGTGAGTTTTATTTTGATTATTTATTTGAGTCATCCTAGCCAAACACACACACACACACACACACATTCTTAACAAAGGTGAGATGACTGGAAAAAATCTATAAGAGTGATATAAAAAATCGTGAAATAGTTGTTTTCAGGTTGGCACTTGCTAGTAAACTGGGTCTTATGACACTGGGTTCTCACTAGAGAAATTCTTGCTTTTATGCAGACACAAACACACATTTGTAGCATCACTGTATGTATTAACAAAAGACCAGTAACTAAACGGCCATAAAGAATAGAATAGATAATTAAATATTGTAGTCATTAAAATTTTTTATTAGGTGAAAATAAATTTAGCTGCTTCCATTAATATAATTTAAAATGAAATGTATAATGTTAAAATAATTCTGAAACTCATATAGTATGGCATATTTTTAAAAGGCAAACTCTGATAATATGTTGCTGTGGCACAGATATATAAGTTGAAAATTATAAAATAAAGCAAGGAAATAATTGACATTAAAGCTAGAATACTGGCTAACAGAGAAATTAGGCTAGGTAAAGAGATGGCATAGGAAAAGTAGGAATAACCTAAGAAATGAAATTTTCTTTCTTTGCCTGCTAGAGGTACATGGACATTAAAAAACAGTAATTATAGTGTTTACAGTATTCTAGATATTTGACATACAGGAAATGGAGATGATATGTGGCACCTCTAAGCTAGTATGTATTAGAGGTAAATATCCCAACAAAGTTTAATTTCAAAGAACACCAGATATATGAGCCTTATTGCCTTCATCATGCATACATAATCACACCAAAATTACTTTATTTTCTTGTTCTAAATGCAACTTTCAACAATTAACAATAAATATCAACTTTATTCTGTCACAAGACTTATGATAAGCAATCAGTTAACCCAGCTAATTAAAATCATATTCTCTCTGACTGAAGTCATTGGTTCCCCTGTATGAGCCCAGAGCATAAACACAGTAAATCTTGTTCCATAAAAGTATCAAGGCCGCATCATATGTATAAAATTTATGGAGCCCAGCTTGGAAACTATGTGCTTAGCTTGAAAGAAGCTTGGACTCACCTAGGAAAAAGAGCAGCAAGAATAAAAGAATAAGAGAAATAATATCACAAATATTAAGAGGCTAAATTCCTCAGTTTCATTTCAAATAAATGAAATATTTAAGAAACTGCTACTTGCAACCCAGGAGAGCAAGATTAGAAAGAGATATGACTATTTATCCACTTAAAATGAATTATTGTGTATAAAATGAGGTGGTTATGCTACAAATATCTATAAAGAAAGATATATGATATTATCCAGAAAGAATAATTGAAAGGGAAGGCTATTTTCATCCTCTAAAACCAATCCTAGGGAAATTACAGAAGAACACATGAAAATCCAGGAAACAGCGTCAATACCAACAAAAGCTCTTTTAGGGAGAGAAAACGCTTTCATACAGGTGGCGGAATGTGCAAGAGCTGCTCAGAAGAAGTCTGGGCAGGTTGGAGGAGTATAAATTGCAGAAAATCAGTTTAAAAATCAGCTCTTGATGCCTTCCAAAAAACACATGATTCTAAGTTTGATTCCTGGTACACTTCTCAACAACAACAAAACCCTAAAAAATAAAAACAGCTTTTGTTACTCTCCTATATGGTACAGACATTTTTGCTGCATTACTTTATGACAGAAATGGTCCAATTGCCAAAATCTTTGGAAAAATCTTGCTGAGACATGAAATTGGGGCAAAAAATTAGAACTGAATATTTCTTTGTTGTTTATTTAACTGTTCTGTCTGTTAGTGGGGCTTTGATGTATCTCACTGTAATTGTCTTGATGTTTATCTTATTTTTTATGTCTAGTAGTGTTGCTTATGATGTTGGGGGTGCTAGTTTTCCATAGAGATAAATGTATAATTTTCATCTCTTCCTGTTTAATTGTTCCCTTAACAAACACGTGGAGATCTTTGTTCTGATTGGGTTTGTTTGAATTCAGCTTTGTATGAAAATAAGATAAACACTCCAGTTCCTTTTCAGGCTCCAATTCCATAGAAAAACTATCTATCTCTTGATTTGGTAGTGTGCGAATTTCTTTTTGGATTAAGTATGTTTCTTGTGTATAGCAATCTGTAGGATTCTGATTCTTTTTTATTTTTGGTACCAGGGATCGAACTCATGACCAAGCACTTGCAAGGCAGAGAGAGGCTTATGCTGCTGAGCTAAAATCTCAAGCCCAGATTCTGATTCTCGATGTCTTCTGAGAATGTGTTTCTTTTGATCAGGGAGCTAAAACCATTCACATTGAGTGACGTTACTGAAAGACACTGAGTTATTCATGCCATTGTATCACTTTCCTGTGGTTTATTCTTTTTTCCCATTCTACTAAACTGGTAACCTTATGTGACATGTTCATTCTTGGGGACTTGTTGGTATTGTTGGGTTCATTTCTATTATGCACTTAGGAAATTTTTGGAGTGCCACGTTAGTGGTCACGAATTTCGTAAGGTAATTTTTGTCATGGAAAGACCTTATTTTTCTATCAATTTTGAAAGACAGATAAATAAGATGTATTAGTCTCAGTTGGAAGATGTTTTCTTTTAGGGCTTGAGACATGTGTCATCTTATGCTTCTCTGGTCTCCAAACTTTGTGTGAAGTTTGCTGTAATTCCAGTGGACTTACCTTTAAAATTAATTTATTACTTCTACCTAACAGCTTTTAAGAGTCTGTCCTCTTGTTTGACTTCTAGGGTTTTGACTCTATTATGTTGTGAAGTTCTTTGCTGTTCATGACTATGTGGGATTTTGTATGGCTTACTTATCTGTTTTTCACTTTTTTCTCATATTAAAACAGTTTTCTGGTATGATTTATGTAAACAGGTTTATTATACCATTTGTGTCATCTTCTGATTTTACACTAATTCCAATAAATCTCTCCTTCCTCTTTTCATTATCTTCAGTAGTTAGACCTTTTTTCCATAAGCTTCTATTGT
Organism: Dolichotis patagonum; assembly: GCA_004027295.1. Classification (NCBI taxonomy): domain Eukaryota; kingdom Metazoa; phylum Chordata; class Mammalia; order Rodentia; family Caviidae; genus Dolichotis; species Dolichotis patagonum. Next base: position 25,672 of record PVJX010007490.1, read on the forward strand.
TTTAAAGCACCTGCATCATTCCTATCTTTTAGTTCTGGCATGCTTTTGTCAAATTAGACATTTTTATTAGAAATTTTTGTTTCCTGGATTTCTGTTTGGTGCCTTTTTATTGACTACACTTCTTTGATATACTGCCTATTCATGTTTTGTATAATGTTATTTAGTTTAGTTAGCTTTTTATTAATGTCTTCTGTAAGCTCACTTGTGTTTTTATGAAGTGCATTATTTGTTTAGTTTTATCATCTTTGGGCTCACCGAACATTTTGCTTGTCTGTTTTCCTTCAATTTCCTCTTTTATCACGTTGTATAATTCAGCTGTTTAGTTTTTTATTTCCTCCCCATTAGATGCCCCTTGAATCTGCTTTGCAGAGTTGGGAATTTGAGGGTATATTTTGATGCCTTGGTTTTCATGTTTTTATTGGTTTTGTGTCTGTTTTTGCAGAGGATTTGGGGTTGATTAATATTGTTGCTGCTATGGAGATCTCTTTAGTTAGTACCTATTTTGCAATGATGTCCTTTGTACAGGGCTTACTGTACCCATTTGCCACTGTCCTAAGGTCTGATCATCTCCGTTAATTTGAGTGCAGTGTAACTGGTCTAGCACCCAGTTCTCCAGCAATGAACTTCAGAAATGTTGATAACACAAAGGCAAGCTAGACAATGGCATATAGTAAAAAACAATAGTAATGACTATACCACCACTGTCAAAAGTGAAAAAATCAGCAATAAAATTCAAATTAAGGATAAACTGGACACTGACATACCATGAGAACCAATAAAAGCTACCACCATACCACCCTTAACAATGCAGAAGATGTCTGCTGTAATAATATAAACACAAATACTGACATAAAGCATAGCAATACCTTTGATTTTATTCCTGATCATGGTATCAAATAGAGAAAACAGACTTCTGAGTTCTTTGCTGGATGTAAGCCAGGGGGTTCGAACCTGAGGAAATCAAGCAGACCTTGCCAGGATTTTCAGAAACAGCCCCCTCTGAAGGCCACACAAGACCATGATGTTGATGTCTCCCGTGTTCTCTCTGGGCTAAAGTTAAAGTTTATGTCTGGCCTGTTCCCTCATCATGACTAACTCTTGTTGCCATCTCTTACCTAATCACTGCTGTGCACTGATCCCAGAAACCCTGATGTGAGGTTGTTCTGTGACTTTTGACTCATGGACTATCTCAGTCTTAAATATTTTACCTCTTCCAAATGGAATCTGATTTAGCACTCCAAAATTATGGCATTGCACTGGGTTTCTTCTCCAACTCTAGTCTACTGTGTGAATTACTTTCCCAGTGAAACCCCATACTGTTTTTGCTTTACTTGGAGCTTGCAATTCTGCCCCAGTCTTCTGCTTCTGTCTGGGGCTGCCAACTCTCTTGGAACTTACCACGTGTTTGCAGAGACAGGTCCACCTCCATAGAAGATGTAGTTTTAGCATCCCATTTCTTTATTACCTCTGCGTTATCTTCATTTTCTCTAGTTTTGGTATAGTTTAAAGTTTTTCTCTTGGTTCTTATTTTGAAAACCTACATTTTTTTTCTTCATTAAGTTTTTGCTTTCCAGGTGTCTTTATTACAAGTCTTAGAAAGACTATATTTTGTTGCTGGTCTTTATCCATCATTTGTAATCTTTAAATGTATTTCTACTGGTTTACCATTTAGTGCACACAGATGGGTACATATGAAAAAAACTATATAAAAATAGATTAATAACCTATAAAAATTAATATGGAAAATAAATTTCCTGTAATTCTTTTATACAATTATTTCAAAGTACTGGCAAAAAGAATCCAGCATAATTCTTTATAAGTTCTAGAAAGAAGTCCTTTATCTGAGGGACAATCCATTAAGATTTTTTCCCAATTCGTGGGTTTTCTTTTCACTCTGCTGGAAATCTCTTTCGACATGCAGAAACTCTTTAATAAGATATGGTCCCAGTTATTGATTCTGGGAAGTATTTCCCGTGCAGTTTGATTCTTGTTCATGAATTCTCTACCTACCCCTATATCTTCAAGGTTTTTACCTACTTTGTCCTCCAACAGATTTAGTGTTTCTGTTTTAAGATTTAGATCTTTGATCCATTTAGATTTTAGTTTAGTACATGGTGATAGGCATGGGTCTAGTTTTAGTCTTCTGCATATGGATAGGAATTTTTCCACCACCATTTGTTGAAGACACTGTCATTCTTCCAGCGAACATGTTTGGCCCCTTTATCAAAGATAAGGTGGTTGAGTGAGTTTGTGGTTGTGGTTGTATCTTCCAATCTCAGACCCTTGAAATTCAAAGACCCAATCCAAAAATGGGCATCTGAAATGAATACACAGTTCTCAGATGAACAAATACAAATGGCAAATAAATATATGAAAAAATGTTCATCATCATTAGTCATTAGAGAAATGAAAATTAAAACCACACTGAGATGCCATCTCACCCCAGAAAAAATGGCCAGAATAGGAAAAACTACCAACAACAAATGCTGGAGAGGCTGTGGGGAAAAAGGAACTCTTCTGCATTGTTGGTGGGAGTGTAGACTGGTGCAAACACTGTGGAGGTCAGTCTGGAGATTCCTCAAAAAGCTGGGTTTGGAGGTCCCATTTGACCCAGCTATCCCACTTCTAGGCATATTCCCAGAAGATCTGAAAACATCATACCACAGTGATATATATGCACCCATGTTTATAGCAGCACAATTTGTAATAGCCGGATCTTGGAAGCAACCTAAGTGCCCATCAACTGAGGAATGGATAAAAAAGTTGTGGCATTTTTATACAGTGCGTACTACTCAGCTATAAAGAATGACCACATTGAGATATTTATAAATAAATGGACACGACTTGAGGCCATACTCATAAGCAAAATAAACCAGACTCACATGTGTAAATACCATATAGTCTCCCTAGTATGAGACTTGATAAGAGTATATAAGATTTTATGGTAAGCATGAGTCTCCATCTCATAGCTCTGAAGCCTTTCAATATTTTCATTCATCAGTTGGAATGGTTTTATTCTGTTTTGTTTGACTATATCATGCATGATTGTATGAACAGCTGTTTTGAAGAAAACAAAACATTATGACAGCTATTGCTGATTTAATATCATCCTTCTTAGAAGTCCTACCATGCTTCTATTCTTCTACTACCCTTGGTTCTATCTATCACACTGTGTTTTATTGGGATTTGAATATGTATGACAGTTTAAACAAAAATTTTCTATAAAAAATGAGATATTATAGTACCATTGATCATTCTCTGTTATTTGGTTCAGAATGCTCTGTAATTCTTTCCCTCTTTGAATGGTTTTATACTATTTTGTTATGTTTGATATTATTGTATTTGAAACTGTGCTCAACTGTAGCAGAGAAAGCGATACTGTGATAGATACTGTTAATGTCTGGTTGTTTTCATGCAAAGTACTGTGTTGCCTATGTTGTCCTGTTCTGATCTGCTCTGTTCTGCCCTCTTTGGTTTTATTCTCTTTAAAATAAAATTTAAAAAAATGTAATGACTATAAAAAAAAGAATCCAGCATAAAGTGTTGGTATGGATACAGCACATTTAAAAAGCTGTGCACTTTTCACATAAATAGTGAAAGCACATTAGAAATTTCTCTTAGAAGTCCATTCAAATTTTAATTCTAGTTTGTGTATCTGTTTATAGGTATAAGTTTAAATCAGAAAAAAATTTGTGTCTAGTTCAATTGGATAAATGTATTTATAAATACGTGAGGGTAAGCTAGGGATCTTCATTCAAAGTTTGCTGAGGTGCGACTATCAGCCTCCATCACTTTTGTCCACCAGAAGCTCAAAGGTTGGTAGAAAGTAGGCAAACTTTAGACAGAGAAGAAAAAAAAGCAAAAACAAAAAAGGAAGGTTTTGGATGTCCTTTGCCTGAAGATTATTGGCATAGGGAGCAAGACCTAGAGGTAAGACCTCCTCTAGAATTTGCCTGGAGAACCTCGTCAGACTTTCCACTTGGTCCTGAAATGGATGTGAATTCACAACTAGGGTGTCAGGAACCCAGCCTAGAGTCCTGATTGTCAGTCTCAACAATGTGGCAAGAAAAATAAAACACAGAGACAAGTATCATATTCCAACAGTGGTTAGGAAGTCAATGTCTCTGGATCGGAGCCCTTCACTCCCAAAGCAGCCACTATTTATTAGCTGTGTACAGTGATAGGTGGGGATAGCAAAGCATTACAATTCATTGGAGGACTCTGACTCTACAGGGTGTAGGTAATCTTATGCTTAGAAGTATCCTGACTCAGAGTTCACTCCTGTGATGACTTAAGAAGGTGCAGATGATTTTATGCTCAGAAGTATCCTGTCCTTGAGTCCTGAGATGACTTAAGAAGGCATAATGAATTTATTCTTAGAAGAAGCAATGGGAAATCTCATAGGAGTGGTATCAATACTTCCAATTCTTCCTTTTATCCCACAGGGAATATGCAAAACCAGTTACTGTGAATATGTGGTCCCCAACACTAGGGAACCTGAAATGTGTTGAAAATGTTTTGACAAATCTTGACTGATGGTTGCAGAGGCACAGTGTGATTCCTGGACTAATTTCTGCAGAAATTTTGGGTCAGGTTTCTAGTTTCATTTATGGTCTGGAACCTTGGCTTCCATATACATATTTTCCTAGTCTCTTTTTTGGTTATTTCGTTGCTTGCAAGATTTTAACTAATTCTGTAAAGGGTAAGAATTTCTTGGCTATTTTGCATCTTTGTTGCAACCATCTAAGGCGAAGACCCACAGGGCTCACTGGGACAGCATCATGAGCACTATGGAAAAAAAACACCAATAATTAACAGCTCCTACAGATGCCTCAGATCAGGAGCCACAATTGCTCAACCCAGACAAAAAGAAAAAAATTGATTGACCAGGAAGATAAACCCTAGAAGGCAAAGTGGCTTTTTTTTTAACCTAAGGTGTTACATTGCCTATCCTATCTTGCCTATTTCATTAACCTAACTACTACTAGAAATATTACAGCAGCACAGATAACTAGTGAAATAAGCAACTAAAAACTAGAGAAATGTGATTTTCTAGCACTATTTGTGCCGGTAACTTGAAAGTGGTATTTTTTTCATATAAAATAGAGGTGCTACCCTAATAACCGAATACAGAGTTAGTGCTATGTGTTTTTTGGTCTTTATTTATTTGTATGCATCATATAGATAGAAACACAGCTTGTATTTTTTGCATAAGCCATGTCAGTAATTCCCCAAGGTACACTGCATGAGTAACCAAGGGCAACCTCATTATGGAGTTTGAAATTGCATTGTTATTTCCAGATTATGTGTACAATTCAGATATTTGCATTTGGACGAGTCATAGAACATGGATGAGAAATTAGTATGAGACAAACAGCACGTACATGCTGACTTCAGTGGAAATAATGTCTAGTCAGGGCATACGAAGATCCGGGATAAAAGGAGTTATTCACTAAGTTAGCACTAAGCCAAACTAAGACCTAAAATTAGCTGAGTTATGTATTTGGTCCTCTGTTAGTTTCTTCCAGGTGGCAAGTATTTGCTCATTGTTCTTAAAAATATTTGTTGGAGAACTTGGGAATATAAATAAAAAGGGGTTCGTTGAAGCCCTGAGGCACAACTGCACTGTCTTCCTCAGATGACCGCAAAAATGTTTTGAGTGTATTGGGCAGAGACAGTCAAAAAGGAATAGCAAAGATTCATCACAATGAAACAGGTGGCTTCAGGCAGAAATATTGGCAGTGTGATATTTGTTTTAGTTGCTACCAGAAATTAAAGAATGTCTACTTAGCTGATGCTTTAGAGTTGCTTTCAACTTGATATATTTGCTCATTTGCTGGTACCACAGGAGGCTTACTAGGTTTACCAGAATATAAATGTTGGTTGTAAATTTTAAACTATAGATTGAGGATCTTCCTTTTTTAGTGATTTGGAAAAGATATTGGGAAACTCTGAGTAAAGTTTGGTAGAATCTATCTAAACCATAACATGTTCTGATCTAATTACTTCCCTATGACAGAAATTTTTAGCGCATCCAGGATAGTGTGTGGTGTCAAGATTTCTAACTGAAGTATACATAATGTGTAGCAAAGAAGATAAAGGTATATAACCACAGGAGACACAATTTTATATGAGCAGAGGCCTTTGAATCATCAAGAAATAATCCTTCCAGTATGCATTTCATATTATAATTCCATTTGCAAAGTAAATCTCCTTATTAGATTTTGTAAGAATTGTATTGCAGAAAAAGCAATGTTTTATGAGTTTTGATTGTTTTTAGATTCCACATGTAAGTGAGAATATACATGTGCTTGGATTATTTAATTTAAAAGGTTTTTTGTGTTTTGGTACTGGGAATTGAACTTACGGCCTGGCAGGCACTTAGGCTACTGAGCTAAATCCCCAGCCCGTGGAATTATTTCATTTAGCATAGTGTCTTTTAGGTTCACACATGCTGCTGCAAATGATAAGATGTCCTTTGTAAAGGGTGAAGAATATTCCTTTGTGTGTTTGTGTGTGTTTGTGCATGCGTATTACATTGTCTTCATCCATTCATATGCTGATAGTTTCTAAGGTTGATTCCACATCTTATCCATTGTGAATAAATTTGCAAAGGACATGGAAGCACAGACATCTCTTCCACCTACTCAGTTCAAATCCTTTGGATATATATACAGCAGCTGGATTGCTGGATCATATTGTAATTCTATTTTTCATTTTTAAGGGAATGTCATGAAGTTTTCCCATAAATGTTGTAATAATCTACATTCTCAACAAACTTATCTTTTCATACATGTTCTTGACCATAACTGTTTTCTTTTGTTTTTGCTTTATAGCCATTCTGGTAGATGTGGGATGGTGTGTTTTACTGTGGCTTTAATTTCAGGGTGACTATATAAATGTATGATAAAATAAGATTCTAGGCCTACCAATTTCCTGCTGTTGACTGTTCAATGCCAAGCCTGATGCTGCAGTATTCTTAAGAAAAAAAATTCCGTCCCAGAAATGCATTACTTCAGCATGCCAACAATTCACTTTAGGGTCATCTGCAGTGCTAGTTTCGTGGTGGGCCTGGAAAGCCGGAGTTCTTTTCTTACACACCTTTATTTCCATTTTCTGGCTCTCTTCTCTATTTGCTTTTCTATATCACTGTTTTAAGGAACAAGGTAGAAATTAAATAACAATGACAGAAAAAAGTATGGAAACACTGAAAATATCATACCTAATTTTTCAACTTTATGAAACAAACAAACAAACAAACAAACTATGAAGAATGTCCTCTCAACAGTAGCACATTAAAAATCAGGAACTTTGAGGTTGTTGACATAATGGAGGTGGCTGGGGATAAGCTTGTTAAGAAATACTGAAGAATAGATCGACACACTAAAAGAATGCATTTTGTCCCTCACAAGATTTGTAATGAGAATGTGAACATCTGCACTACAAAATTGTGCGTCCTAGACCTATTTTTAAAAATCTTTCACTCACTTGTAAGTCCTAGATGTGGACTTTGAATAGTAGAGTAAAGTTTTGTACAAACTGTATTCTGGATTTTCAATTTTCTGTGTGGCAGAGTTTATTTTCTTTTGTCTCTTCAGAAGGAGAAAAGTAAGGTGTGCTTAACATGTAGACCTTGTTATGTGCTCTTGAACAGGACTTCAAATATGTCAGTTGGTCCATGGCTTCGAATATTTCTGAGAAGGAGAAGCAGGAAAGAGATGTTGCTAAATTTGATGTTAGAACTTGGCCTGCTGTTATTATCTATATTGCTACCAACTATACTGCTACTGGTTTCATTTTCTCCTGGTTGAATATTTAGACACATGGAGGAATTGGTGATGTCAACTGAGCCCCACACTGGAAGGACTTTTAATAATAATCGCTTCTAGACTTATGCTTCCCTCTGAAGTCAGATCTCGTTAATGTTTTCTGTCATTGCTTCTGTACTTCTGTTTATTCCATCTGTCCCCACCTAAAATGGGAAAGTTTCCTCTACCTAGTTCACTAGTTTGAAACAACACAAAATGAGTAGAAAAAGAATTCCAGGGAGAGTTTATATGCTGTGGAACTTTTCTGTTTCACCTAGTATAATCTTTAAAGCATGGTACAAAACAGCAGTTCATGTTGCTTCTTAATTATAGGCATAAAAGAATCAAAATCTTGTGGCCCTGGTGACTTATTTCAAAGATGTTATCATTTTTTTTTGTTGTCATCATTGCTGAAATCTGTGAGCCCATTTGGAGATTCTTAAATAAAAGAACAAAATTGTTGATGACAGTATGAACAGTTACCAAAGACAGTCCAGGTATAGAATTTTAAAACTTACATAGCTCAAAATCTCCAATTTCGATAATAATATATTTATGGGATAAATTATTTGTTGTTGATTTTATTTTATTCTTAACAAATTGAAGATAATAATTTAAGCTAAATCTCTTTGAAAAGATGTCTCTAGTTGTGCAATAGATTTATAGCTGTTTCTTCATAGTGTAAATAACAGTTCGCTAACTATTGACAAACTATATTGTTTCTGAGAGGTTTGAATGAAAATGTGCATAGGCAATTGATAGATTTGTAGAAAATCAATGCATTTACAAAATAAGATGCATATGCAGTGTAAAAATGTCATTTGAAAGAATAATAGAATGCAATATATATCTCCTTTAAGTTATTAAAGACTGTCACTTTTAACTTAATAATCTTTTCATCTTGATTTAAGAAAAATACTAAGCTATGAATTCATAATAAAGTGGAAAAATTTAAAAGCAAATATTGATTGACTTTGTGATTTTTTTGAAGCCTGACAGGCACATAATGTGAAAATATTGTTTTAAGCCATTTATGATATAAGCATAAAGTGTATGCAATTTAACTGAAAAGATCAGTAGCTTATAGTGGATAGTGGACTATAAAGTGAAAACTTTTAAAGTTAAAATACAAACATGATAAAAAAAAGTTTGAAAGAGAATATAATTCTATTCAATTCTCCTGATATCTCTCTGTTCTATGCTTTGGAGATAAATACAATCTACAATTTTTCTAGATCCTTAATTATTTTCTAGGATTGTTTCATGTGTATACATATGCACAGTGATACCAACTTTTAAGTACAAGTGGGGCATTCTACACTTATGATTATACTGGGACATATTTATCTTATTCTTTAGAAAAGTTTGCATAGCTTCCTATCTTATGAAAATATTATAATTTATAAAACTAAGCTCATAGTCCAATAGACTTTTGATCATTATAGCTTTTTGCAGTTATGTGGTACCATCTCTCTCTCTCTCTCTCTCTCTCTCTCTCTTTCTCTTTCTTGCTCTCTCTGTATCTCCTTATCTATCTATCATCTATCTATAATGGTGAGCTAACTTCTGGAAGAGAATGGCTGAAGCAAAGGGGTTATGTGCTTAAAATGTCAACAGCTATCCTAACAATTCTTAGAAAACCTTCCACCACTTTTCATTGTTATCAATAGTGTAAAGGAGTTCTTTTCCAAGTACTTGCCAATTTGACAATTACCAAACTTTGAAGTCTTTGCCAGTCTGACAGAATGACACAAGTAGTGAAAATACAAACTTCATGAATATACATTTGAAGAGAAACATGGTGATGGCTTAGTCTGAGAAAGGAATAAAATATTCCTAAGGGGTTCAAATAGCATGAATTATGACAAACCGAAAGGAGGAGAGTACAGAGAAGTTTGGCAAAGGACAGATCAAATGGGCCTTACTTATTGTGATAAACTGATTCAAGATATTTGTGAATACATTGAGAAGTTATCAGTGGACCTAAGGCAGAAGAGTGATAGGATTAAATGTAAACTTTGGAAATATTTTTCTATTGCTATATAGGAACCAGACTGTTACAGTGGAGAAGGCAAAAAACTATAGAAACAGTGGTAAAAGGGTAGATGAGGATGTGAGATAGGCATAATAATGTCCTGCTGCATTTGGAAATAATTTTTATTTTCCTAAGAATTTTAAAACACCAGACTGCATTTGATTTTGTATGTATGAGATTATCTCTATTTTTCTACTTTTTAATATTATCTTAAATTTTAAATGCACCTTACTTGGTATTGAAGCATCTAAGTATTCTTGAAATACATTTTCCTAAAATATAATTAGTTAGCTAACTAATATATTAATAATTGAGCAGTACCTTGTGTTTACTCTTATTTCAATCATCTAAATTCTTTTAAAAATTCTTTGCTACTTATAGTTTCAAATAGTATTTTTGTATATTTCAGGGGGGTAGAACTTTAAAAGAATTGGTGATGATTCTTTTCAAGTTTGGTAAATTGAAAGTTGATGCCAAGACCAGACACTTTGTATTTGAAAAATTTTTGACCACTGCTTCAAACTCTTGACTGGTTGGTGCAGAACTTCTTTCACTTTTTAAAAAATTTAGTCTTAGTATATATCTGGAAGTTTATCCATTCCTCTACTGTCTTTGATTTTTTTTGGCATATAGATGTTCATAATAGTCCAGATGATCCTTTATTTTTCTGAGACCTATTGTAATATCTGTCTCTTCCATCTCTTCTGTCATTTCTGAGTTTGAGCTTTATCCTCTTTTCTTAGTCATGCCGATTTGTTAATTTTGTTTATCTTACAGTTATTTCTTAGGGGTGTTAGGAATAGTTTTCCTATTTTCAAGTTATATCTGCTATCGTATATAATTTCCTTGATTCTGCTTACTTTCTTCTATTTCTAGTTAAGTGAACTATAAAGTTAACCTTTTTTAGAACTTACTTCTTTTTTGTAGTGATTTACTTCTTTAAACATCTTGGTACTCTTATTTCTGCATTTTATGTTTATAAATTCATGTGTTTGCATTATTCATCAAATATATTTTTAAACTGACATTTAATTTCTTCTCTAAAACAGTGTTTGTTCAATAATGTCATTTCCCAAGTATTTCTTTTTACTTTCACATTTTCTTGGTTGTTAATTTTAGCTTCATTTTGTTTTGATGAAATGAGTATGTTGTATGATTTTAGTGCTCTTAGTTTTGTAAGCCTTCTTTTGTGACTGATTTTGTCAGGTGAACTTCTGTGTATGATTCAAAAGAAAGTGTGTTCCACTGTTGCGTGAAAAACTTTGTACATGTCTGTCAGCTTCATTTTGCCTGTTGTGTTGTGTATGTCTGTTATTTCTTTATTTACTTTGTCTCTCAGTATTCTGTCAGTAAATGCGGGATATTGAAGTCTCCCACTGTTAGTCCATGGCTGTTAATTTCCAGTTCCACGTCTGTCAGTGTTTTCTTTGTGTACATGAGAGGTCTGATGTTGCCAGCATCCATGTTTACAGTTGTTACATCTGCCTGCTGAACTGACCCTTTATTATTCTGTGATGAGTTTCTTTGTCTCTTGAAAAGTATTTACTTAAAGTACACTTTGTCTGATATAAGTATAGATAACACACATCTTACTTGCTTCTGATTTACATGAAATATTCTTATGTCTGCAGTTTTCACTATTCTTGAATATAAAGTGAGGTTCCTATAGACAACATATTGTTAGTTTTGGTTTTTAATCCACATATGGCATTGGTTACTCTCTAAAGCTGATATTTAATATTTAAGCAATTTTTGATTTTGAACATTTAGAAGTTCCAACAAGACCAAAAAAAAAAAATTTTGACTATATCCACGTGGAACTTAAGGTCAATGCGAAGATTTCCTTTTGGTGCATTGAAGTTCTCTGAATCTGTATAAGAAAAGAAAGGAAAGAGGTAGAATTGGCAGTTGTAAATAAGACTAAAATAACTCCTTTGAAACTGATTGGTGTTTTCAAAATGTTTCACAAAGTTCTTTTAATCTTATGATATTGTTTTCCCTTTTCTCTTTCCATTGAAATGCATCATTTAGTTGCTCAAATACATTTCAACTGTAATGTGCAACTTAGTTTTCTTGTATTTGTACTAGCTTCTTTGAAGCTATTCAAATGTAGCTTATTTTAAAAAATAAAGCTTATAATACCAAGTGGGTCACATATGTTTAGAGCTTGTGGACACCGTTCATCTTAATAAATTGATATAAAAATTACAGGTTAAAATTTTCAGGATAAAATGACATAGGAGAGAAAAATTAGCATTCCATGAACCTGTTCACATAAAGCCTATTTAATTCTAAGAAATTACGATTTAAAAGATTATGCTTATTTCATTGTTACATCATTTCTCATCTCTTTGGATTTTGAAGCAGTAGTTGAAATTGGTATGAATGAAACTAATTGATGAAGAAAGAACTTTCATCTTCCTATAGAGTACTTTAATGTGGACTCTGTATTAAGCAGCAGAGTTTTATGAATAACAAATAATTATCATTTAAAAATTTATTACCTACTCACTGAAAATAAAGGGTAGATAACATGTTTCATATGTTATCATCTATAAAATTGTATTAATAATGTATATATAACAGAAGGCATTGAAAAATAATTTAGTAAATGTAAATATTAGTTCAGATAGAAATGTGTAATGCATGAAATAATATTAGATCAATAATTTAGTACTTAAAATGACAATAAGCAAGGTATAGCATTCTGTAAATCAAATAATTCAGAAGAACAGGTTACATAAGATATGGGTACAATTTCCCCAATTAAGCATTAATCTTTTTAAGCAGGTGTCTTAAAATTTCTCTGGATGCAATTTTGTTATTTGGTGTAAAACTTAATATGTGCCTAAACTATGTTTAATATTTTGCCCTCCTCAAAGGTCAAAACTAAAATTGAATACAATTAGTCCCCATTTTAGGAACAGGTTCTGTTCCAGGAGAATATTCATAAATAGGATTCATTCATAATCCAACAAAGTGAGTCTTATACAGTACACCTGTGAAAATTCTCTACTGGAATATTCATAAATCTTGGAATTAAAAATTTATAATACATCAATCTTTTTGATACAATTCCTGTAGAAATTTATTCCTTAGAAAAGACAAAAAAAACTGGTACTAAATTTACAAATCGATTATGGCTTTAATAAAGAATTTTTACAAATTCCTACAAATTTTACAAATTTTTCAATTTGTAGTAAATACAAATTTAATAAAGAATTGTCTTGGACCATTTAGGGATAGCTTTCATTTAAATTTTCTTAATAGCTAATATGCAAGATGTAAAAGTTTTTATGTACCCAAATAGCTAGCTTTGTTTGGAAATTAATCTTTTAAGTTGTCAATGTCAATTTGACTTACTTTCAGTTGTTATGGCCCAGTATTATTCTGACCATGCTAAGTTTTGGTGCTTTATTACAGTCTTATATCTTACTTAAATAAAAGTTTTCTATCTTTTTGTATTCTGCCTCATTCTTAACCAGCTAAATAATTTCCATTCCATCAGGGACCACTGTTCTACTTTTCCTACCGCATTTATATGTGTTTGCTTAACGTTGAATATTGTTCTTATTTTTGTTTATACTTATATTTCCCCCTCTTTATTGCCAGAATATTAACTGGATAAAGGTAATCTACATCTTTAATTTTTTTCTTCAGACAAGTCATACCAGTCCTTCCATACATTAAAAGGTTGTTGCAAAGACAGCTAGTAAACCTAAATAGTCATTCCCTTTACTAGACTTCAAATTTTGTCATGGTTCACTGCTCCCAGAAATCAAGGTTATATTTCTAACTTCTCTGACAGCTAAATTTGGTCAAGCAAACATAAATGTAGAGAGAGAATTTGGCAAAGATTCTTTAAAAAGGATTTGAGTCAGCTGGAGGAGCATCATTTTTACCCTCATTCCTTTGTCTGTTACATTAAACTGTCAGCTCAGATGTGAGGATCAGAACTCCAGAAGCTATCTAGAAACTGTACACTGTTAGGTCAAAGACTGAAACTCATGATTACATAACGCTAATGTAGCAGACTGGAGAGGCAGCATTAATCTTTTTTCCCCCGATGCGATGACATTTTTCAGTAGAGAGGCCATGATACTTTGGTATTCTGTCCAATGCAATCCTTAACCAATATGGAGCTAAGTTAAAGTGTGTGGGCAAACTGTTAAGTTGAACATTCATTTTGTGTGTATCTAAGACAAGAAAACTAGTGAAAGAATCAGTGCTTGTACTTAGGACCTGCACCTGTTTGTTTGAAAAAATAAATCAGCAACAACAACAACAGCAACAAAACCCTAGAAAAGTCATGAAAATATTTTACTGTATTTACTCTATGCACTGCCATTAGACCATGTTTACTATAGACCTTTGGAAATGATCTAATTTAGTTTACAGAATACCACCATCACTCACAACAGTTCCTAATTTTATAACCTTAGTGTTCCTCTTTGAATCTTCTTCTTCCACATAGCTTGAAATGTCACTCCTCCAGAGTTTTATTTTTGACATTTTCTCCACATATTTGTTATTCTCTTTCTAAGTAAGCTCTCTAACTGAAAAAATATCAAGTACGAAATTTAAGGACTGAAGGTCAAGACTAGACCTGCATTTCTAGCTCTAATGGATGTCTCTACTCTTATGTCTTTTAGGAATTTCAGAATCGTCAGGTGTACAAAGAATTTATTGTATGCCCACATTCATTCTCTGGGCCAGCCTCCTCAACCTACCACTGCTATAGTACACTCCATCTTGAATTACTTGAAGTACTGTAAACAAGAATATTCCCTTCTAACTTTAGGTAGTACCTATTACAATTAAACCACTATTAATGTTTGCCTCTGGAATGGAGATGAGTTCATTACTTCTTCCTTATGCAACAACCTTTTGAATTAGATTGTTTATTGCTACAGTAGCCTTATTGTAAGTTTTTGCCACGTCTCCTTTGCAAGATTTATTCTCCGCCCTAGTTCATCACATCATTGCTGATTAGTTTTTTCAAAAATTAACAAAAATAAATTTGAAGTGCAGCCATGTTTATTGTTTTTCATTGCCAGTGTTTATACTCTCTGATAAGCCATGAAAGCCCTTCATAACACACATTAAGAGACAGACTTTGTCCCAGCCAATATAACCTTCATCAAATATGCTGTGGACTTTTACACATTTTTGAATTATGCTCTTGCCTCTGCCTAATGTGCTTTTTTTCCATATTGTGTTCTTATTTGTAATTTTTGTACTTTCCAAATTCATATCAAAAGTTGCTTTTCTGCAAAGCTTTAATTGTCTTGAAAAGTTGCTGATTTTCTTATCTGTACTATATTATAAAATATATGTTACAAACTATGAATATCTGAATTTGTCTAACACGCTGGACTGAAGACTCTTAAGCACATGGACTGTTTAAGGATTAGCACTTCTCATATTTCCTTAAGATTTAAAAGAAGATGTTCACTATGTTAATATATTTACCTTTTTTTAAAGCTTTACAGGTGATAAAATATCAAGTGAAAAATGTAATCAGTCTTTAGTTTCACAAACCAGGAACTTGGTAATGATGTCCACCGTGACACACAAAGAACATATGTTCATGAAACTGTGGTGTGATTTTTGAATGGACCTGGAAACTACTTTAAATATTTATTAAAGCAGAACTCATTCAATTATTATGGCTTGATGGCTGTGTGACTAAATCACAATTCTTTAAATAAATACATCAAAAATGGGTCAAATTTCTAAATTTATTATAACATTTTACTATCCATAGAATTTAAAATGGGTGTTTTCTATTTAGTTTCATGGTTCTTAGCGGAAGATCTGTAAGTTTTAGTTTTGCGCGCGCTGCTAATACTGCTCCCTCCAAAAGAATATATTTTTAGCTTTGAAGTCTACAATCCTGATTTAGTCAAAGAACAAGATAAGGGAAATAGTCTCATGGGGCTTTCTTCTACAGAACAACCTGACCTGATTTTGAAGCTCAGTGAGTGGGAAAAAGATAATTCTCAATCCCTGTAAATGCCACTTGCATGACTAGACTACTGTCCCCCTAAGATGGAAGTGACAAAGTTTTCACAAGTGACTAGGAGCAATCATCTGCAGATATTTTTTCAGTTGAAGTACAGATTTTCAACTGATAGGGATTCAGAAAAATCAAGACAAGTAGAAAATCTGGATTCCCCTTCCTCACATCAATCAGTTTTTCTCTAAAATGCAATGTCTTCTCTATGATTCTTGGCATTTCTTTTATGATGAAAGTTTGCAAAATGGTATCCAGTCAGAGATCCAAATGGGCTATACTACCCCCAGGTATAACAATAATAGGACTTCTTTCAAGAAAGCCTTGCACTTCACAAATAGATAGCTTTTAAGTTCCACATTAACATTAATTACTTAGAAAATTTCTGTGTTTCTCTTATTACAAGAGTTACATCTGGAAAAAAAGAATTACATTTGTCTATCTATCATCTGTCTATCTATCTATCTATCTATCTATCTAACTATCTATAGATCTATCTATCTATGTATGTATCTGGCTATACTTTATTAGATATAGGGCAAAATCATCATGTATATAACAGCTATTTGGTATTTAACATTACAGATTTCTGCCCCATAAAATGAAGTATTTTGTATAGCAAATAAGTTAGCACTTTCAACTGTCTGGAAAGTACAATATATTTCTTGCATTGTCAGTCCTAAGTATAATGAAATATGAAATGAAACAATATGATTTTATTTTAGTCTTGTAATTATGTAGCTTGAATATCTTGAATTCTTTGTTTTAAATATCAGTTTTCAGGAACACATACACACACACACATAAGCAATTTTATTTTAGGAATTATGATTGTCCACACAATCATACAAGGAATAGCCTTTAGCAAGTGTAGGAATAGATCAAAATGTATGCAGTGATATCTTAATTGTACATTTAAATATATGCTTTGCCACCACTTTAAATATTTTAACCATTCAGTTACATTTTCTGCTACATGTCTGCTGTAACACCTCTCTAGTGAATGAAACATTATGTGCCGAGAGACTAAACAAATAGGAATGGGTAAAATTTACATCTTTCTCATTCACAGCTTGCAGTAACAGGCTCATGGAGTCCAACTACTACCGTAGCAAACAGATCAAGCAGCCAGAAAATAGACCTTCTAGCAATCAGCCAAAAATGGGCAGGATTCAATTGATAACCAAGAACTTCCTTAATAATTGCCCAGTTTCCAATTTAGGACTTCCTGGCGGAAACTAAACATGCACCCTAAGCTACGGTATGTAATGCTCTGAGTCTAATGAACCTGCTTACAGATATCTCATGCCAGTAGACTCCTCTCAGGGCTCACGGGAAGACATTTCTATTTTGGGTTTTATTGTGTGTGTGTGTGTGTGTGTGTGTGTGTGTGTGTGTTTATTCTAAATCCTTTCCACATTACTGTCTGCCTTGGATTCTACCAAATGATAAATAACTATAAGCAGGGGCATTGTGGTTATCTTTATGCATTTCTGCAAGATAGATGAAATACTTATTTCACTTTTATGCTTTGTCAGTGTTAAATAATTACTGTAATTAGATTATTTGTTATCATTTTTATGAAGGCTTTTACATTGTTACAACCAATGAGTATATCTACAAATATTAGTATTGTTTGGTGAGTGTTTAAAATTCACCTATTTACTATTATGAAATTATTCCCCTGAACTTTTTCTTTAACTCTTCTTTTTTTTTAAGAGAAGAAAATGTCTTTAATAGAAATCGGCTATGAGCAACAGAATAAAATCTGTAAATAACATTCCAACTTCCTCAAAAGTAAGCTGGGCACAATGGTACACACATAAATCTCAGCTTCTAATCAGGTCATGACGAGTTATTCCAATTATATATGGAGTACCCTGTAATGTCTCTCCGAGTGCCTCATTTAGCCAATCCTTTTTTTTCTGCCTTTCTTTTTTTAAAATTTTATTTAAAGAGAAAAAACGAAAAAGAAAACAACTAAACAAAACAGAAAAAGGATAGCAACAATACAGAATTCCAAAGGCAAAAAATAAAAGAACCACAAGAACAATAACAAAACAAAAACAAAAACACTAAGAAATCGCCACTTGATAAGTTACATACTGTCATCATTGGAAATAGTTGTTCAAGTTACAAAATTAAAGCACACAGAGTAGACATTCAAACAGTGAGACTATTAACAGTTCTGCTCAACAATCTAACAAAAATAGTAATGTGCTCATCTATCTTACACACTTAAACATACATGCAGTTATATCCTTTAGAGCACTTTGTCTTCCCCTCTTTTTTTATATATTTATATATTTTTAAATTTTATTTTAAGAGGGGTAAAATTAAACACATCAAAACAGAACAGAAAGGGACTTAAGAAACATAAATTTCAAAGCTATGCAATCAGGGATCTTCACTATCTGTCATATTGTCTCTTGTTTTCTTCCAAATGGTTGTCCTTATCTTTGCATATGGGGAGCTCATACTATATACCATAGCCAATTTTTTCACAAGATGTGTAGTTAACTGACTCCTACTTGCCGGGGGGGGGGGATGGGACAGGACATGACGACATGAGATGTCTGATTCTCAGCCTGCCCACCAGCAGGATCACAGCCGCCCCCCAGAGAGGGGAGGAGTTCTTTGTTCTCCTGGCACACCGAGTCAATTGCATGTTGCCGGTCCCAAGGCACCAGGGTCTCTCTCTTTCAGGCCGCCGAAAGCCTGCCACACTCTCAGCTGCCCCCAGAGAGGGGGGCATTTCCTTGTTCTCCTGGCACCCTGAGTCAACCGCACAGTGCAGGTCCCGATGCGCCAGGGTCTCTCTCCTTCGGGCTGCCGAAAGTCTGCCACACTCTCAGCCATCCCCCAGAGAGGGGAGGAGCTCCTTGTTCTCCCGGCATTCCTAGTCAACCGCACGGTGCAGGTCCCGAGGCGCCAGGGTCTCTCCCCTAAAGTCCGCCATACTCACCTGCTATTTCTGATAAATTGACTCTTACATTTCCAAAGTTCTGAAATGGCCATCAGACCACAGAAAGAATTCTCTTTAGGCTCCTGTTTGAAACCAGCAGCTACAGCAATCTGCTGGCCTTGCTTCAGGGCCATTTAACTCTTCCTATGTTTTAGAAAACTCTGCATACTTTTAAGTGTAGTTGATTTTAATTATACCTATGAAAATATGAAATCTAATGGGCATTTGTATTGTCTTCCACTTTCTGACCATTACCAACAATGACTGAATATCTTTGTATACGTTTTTCTTATCTATATTTTGAATGAATAACGATTTCCTTAACATCAATGCATGCAAGTGAAATTGATGGGTCTTATCATCTAGACTTTTTCAAATTAATATAATATCAAAAAATAGCTCTTAGACCTGTTTACTCTACAATCAACTATGTATGTTATTTTTAAATAACAGACTTTAAATCTTGCATATCCAGTGCTTTTAATTGGATGACACCATTCCTTTTCTTTTGACACTGTTCTCTTAATTTGCTATCGTAGTGAAAATGAGCATTTTTCCTATCCTTATTAGCAATTCCTGTTTTCTCTGGTAAGAAGCTATTCAACTGTTTTCTGTTGCATCATTTACCATGTGCCACTGGCTTTTGAAAAGAAAAAAATGCACCAGACAAGTTACATAGCAAGAAAAACTTTTTTGAAGACTGTTCCAGGAAAGAACAGAGATGAATTTCAAATCTGATGAAAGAAAATTCAGGAAAGTTATAAAACCTTTAGGTGATCTAATTGAAAGTACTGGAAGACATTAGTGGTGTGGTCAATTTGATTAGTCCATTAGTATTAGCTAACTTGTCTTAATTAGTTTCTTGTTGCTGGGACAAAACGCCTGGCACCCACAAAGTAAAGGAGAAGAGGTATAATTTTTCTACTTTACAATTCAGTGAACTGAAAACAGTTATACATGCCTGAAGGGACTGCAGAGATTAGAGCCACTGCCAAGGGCATGAAATATGCAAGGCCACTGATTTCCACAAAGCTGCACTCACCTCACACATTGGTCACACTGGCTCAGTCTTGTAGAGATGTCAGTCCACATTTGACTGTTTCTAAGACATAGCACAATGGCAGGGGAGAGACAGTTCATGGCAAGGCAGGCAGGAGAGAAGGACCACGGGAAGGTGGGGAGATCCCTTCAGGACATGTCCACGGTGGCACACTTCTTACCAAGCTTTACCTCCCAACATCATACCCATCAGCCCCGAGAGCTAATCCACTGATGAGCGTTACACACCCTGATTTAGTCACCTCCCAAAGACTCACCAATGTGCACACCATGCTTTGGGGCCACATCTGTATTTAAACCAGTGTTAGGGTCCTGGGCTGCACAGAGAGCTATCCTTAAGGTTACATTTCAAAGGCTGTCTCCCAGTCCTGAAGAGAAGAATTTCCTAGTGTTAAAACTGAGAAGAGGTAGGGAAAAGACTTAGATTTCAAAGAATCCTACAGGGTGAGTGCAGTAAGGAAAAGGAGGTCAGGGACCTATTTCTTGGGAGACATCTGTCTAAAAATCAAGCTGAAAGGAAAGTTTAAGTCATCTTAATCACAGCTTAGTAGTTTTAAAATTCCTATATAAATTTTTTTCTGACTTATTCTTTTTATGGTACTCTTTTTATTCCCAAAGATTCAAATTTGTTATGTTAGGTTTGTTAGCATTTTCCCTTATAGTTTGTGATTTTTAATTCAGTAATAGAGAAATTTTCAGAGAACTTCACCATGGCAAAGATATGAGGCTTATCTGCAAAAGACGCAGTAACGGATAGTAAATTAAACCTGAAATAACTTATAGAACTATTGTTCTTGCCCTTAATATTAGATTTAGACTTTTGTGTTTCATGGTGGCATGTTGGATCAATTTAAATATACAAAATATGGTACACATCAAGTTCACCTCACCCATCCCTCGAGTGGGTCTATTTACTTGGCCGGGGGAGTCCAACACTGTGAAAACTTGGGAGTAAATTTTGGGGTGTTTATTCTATAAACTGATAGCAATGGTGACCTCCTGCTTCTTTATCTATTGTCAACTTCTTCCTGGCACCAAGGACAATGGGCTTATCTGGTGCATAAAAGTGGTCCATGGCGGATAAATCTCCCTGCTTACTAGTATCTTTTATTTTGCTCTGTATTGGGTTCCTTGTATAAGAACAATGATGTGATATTTAAGCTCATGTGACTGATTTATTTTACTTATCATTATGGTCTCCAGGCACATCCATTTTTCTACAATTGGCTCAATTTCATTTTCCTTATGTAGAGTAGCACAGCTATTCCTCATTTAGAGACCTTCCTGTTTAATGATTGTTTGGACTTACAAGTCAGGTATGCTATTGTGTCTGGCTGCTCCAACCTAGAACCTATTATTTTATACAGTTCTGTACATTTTGTTTGGAGAGTCTCAGTGTCTTGTTTTGAACAGTACATGGCATGTGGGTGCCACAGTTTTAGTCTACTCATCTGTCGGTATGCTACATACATGTATTAATAAACTTAAAAAATGGACTATGAGGTCAAAGGTCATTTACAATGCCCCTGTGTCTATGCAACAAGAAACATTCCATAGTCTGCTGTGTCTATGCCCTTTTTAAGATGAACAAGCATGTGTCCATGAAGAAACTTACTAACAGTTCCAAATTACCACCCAATAAATTGCCTGGAAGGAGGCTGTCTGTTCTGAAGAATTGTATCACGGACCAAATTCCACCAGAATCTACTAACTTTAAAAGGGCACCCTCATCCCCATTTATAATAGATCCAGTTTTTTGAGCTCGTATGACCTACCACTACTTTTCCTTAATTCTTCCAATTTGTAGCCAGTTTTATGTTATTATATGAATATTACTCCAGCATTAGCAGTTATTCTTCCAATTCTCAATGTTTGTCTCATCCAAAATACTCTCCAGTATTTTTTTTCAGAAAGCAATATCACTGCTTATATATTTTTATAAATCTATCTTTAGTTTATACGTATTATCCTTCTTCTTGCAGAAATTTTTAACTTGTTTTTTTTTATTTTTAATAAGATTTAGGTAGTCATTTTGGAAGAAAAGAGATAGAACCTGGCATTAATTAAAAATTAAAGTTTTCAGGGGCCAGGGATTTAGCTCCATAGTGCCTGCCCGGCAAGCATGAGGTTGTGAGTTTGATTCCCAGTACAAAAAAAAAAAAAAAAAAAATTAAAGTTGTCAGTTCTTGAGATTAAGCATTTAATGTTTTGAGTTGATTTTAGCAATTTTTTCTTGGTAGATCTCCTGAGAATTTTTAACATAAGTGGTTTTATAATTTTGACAATTATTTTTCTGTATCACTTGACATGATCATACAGCTTTTGTTTTTATTCTGACATTGTAGTGTTTTAAATTGACTTGATATTCTGATATCAAATTGACCTTTAATTTGTAAAGTAAATTTCAATTTATTGTTTTTGTCAAATGTATTTGAATTTATATGAATGAAGACATTGGTTTAAGGTCAATATATTTTTCATCATCCTTAATGATTTCCACTTCAAGCAGGGGCTTTCTTAAAGATTGTGGTTATGTTGTTGTTGGTGGTGGTATTTTTTGTTTTCTATTCTCTATTATTAAAAATGCTAGTTAAAAATTTACTCTTTTTCTGAAGTTTGGATTTTGTTTAATGAAACAGTAGATAGATAATCTAATACATATTCTAGGTTTACATAAAAATTGCATATTTGCAGTAGCTAAGTCTCATGGTCTCAGAATATTTAGTGGATCAATTTGTCTAATAATGCTTTCTGGGTCTTATATTTTCCCTATTAAATTTGTGTTTACATATTTCTCTATTATTGAGGGAAGACTGCTATAATATCCAATGTCAACAGGTATATTTTAGTTCTCCTTCGGTTTTGTTATCATTGTTTATAAATTATATCATTGTTTATAAGTTTTAAAACATTATTTACAAATGCATTTACATTTAGAATTATTGTTTCATAAGGCAGTTTGATATTATAAAATGCCTTTCTTTTTATATATTCATTTATCTGTGGCCTAGGGTCATATTTATGAAGCCATTTATGCTTTATCTTACAGTGGTATATGATATCACTTTCTAAAATGTCTAGCCTGACAAACTACTTTTATTTGCAGTTAATATAATCCCCAGTACATTGTTGGTGAAGACTACTGTTTTACCATTTTATCTCTTCTTTGTTGCTTATCATCGTTTAGGGGCTTGAGTTTTCTTTAACATATTCAATTTTATATTTGCAAACTGTTCTTTGTTTTATTTTTAGTGCTTTCTCTACTGCTTACAGTGGTTATTGAAATTGTCACCATATTTTTTTGAGTAGCTATTTACTCAATATAAAATGTAAGAAAAAATTAACAATATTCTTTTTGTACCTTGTATCTTTTGTTGCAAATTTTGTATTAATATTATATAATTATTATTTTCCTCTTTACACATGTATGCTGCAGAATACATGATACATTTATTTTTAATAGCATAGGTCTTCTGAATGCAAATTTTTTGATTGTGCCTCTGAAGGATTTTCAAGAGATTAATGAACCCATTAGAAAAAGGGTGCTAAATATGTGTTGCAACTTTTTGTCACTTTAAAAATACTGTTTTAGTTTCTGGATTGTTTTATTCTCAACAGTCTGCAGCCCTACTGATCTTTTTCCTGCATGCAATGTGTCATTTTAAAAAATTATATTAAACTCTCATCATCACGGGGGTTAAATGTTCTTTTTCTTATATTGTCATTTATGAGGGTCTGTGACATTATTATCACAGCATAATAAATGTGAACCCTCTTATTTAAAAAATACTTCAAATTATTAGAGGATAACTTTAAAGTCCTTGAAGAATATTGATCCTTTTTCTCAGCAGAAATATCTAGTCAAGTGGTTATTTTAACAAGGAAAGTACAGGCAGAAAATGCTCTTCATTACTTGGAAATATATTCTCTTCAGTACTAGTGAACATTACTAGATATCTGGGCAGTATTTTTCATTGATTCCAAATTGATGAAGATTTCTTAAAATGCAGAGAATTTTTGCTTTTATGTTGGAAAGATAATGGATATTATTTCAATAGGATATTTCTAATTGCTCATAGAATTTGATACTCTGATGTTCATGCAACACTATATGAACTACCAAAATTTGAAAGTCCTCCCTAAAACACTCCACATAGATGACAGTTTTAACAATAGTTGCTCGATACTATACATTAAGTAGATAATTCAATGATAATTATATTTCTTACTCATACTGTTCTTGGGAATAATGAGGCATACAGCATCTATATTCTAATAATTACAAATACTGTCTTATTTAGTGAATTATTCTTAAGGAATCCATGTGGTTAGAAAAGGTGGAAATTAACTGAAAAATCGCCTTAGATGAGAGGGAATTAAATGGAAAAAAATCTAAAAGAAAAAAAGAACCTCAAGTTTTTTAAATCTTAAGAACAGAATACAGGTGGTGTTGTGGGTATTATTTTTGGATGTACTAAGTTGGTGGCTTAAAACACATATTCAGTTACTTGCAGCTTACATATCAGAAGTCTGAAGCTAGTTCTGGTGGTCTAATAAAGATATAGGCGGAGTGGGTTCGTCCTGAAGATTCTACAGGTGCCATCATTTCTTTCCTTTTCTTTCCTCCACAGAATTCAGGAATTTCTGGTCTCATGACTCCTGACTTTCTTCATGCCAATCTCTTTTTGGTCATCACATCCCTAACTCATCTTTTATAGTCAAATCTCCTATTGTCTCCTTTTTTTAATAAAGATACTTGTGATTACATTAAGGGCTGACCCATATATGAACCATCAAAATCTTCCCATCTCAAGAGCCTTAACCTAGTCATGTCTTTAAGTTTACTAATTGCCATATAAAAAAAGCACTCATACTTTCCACTAGCTAGGATCTGGATATCTTCGGGAGTTAATGTTCTACTTACAATAGTTGAACATCCTATCTTTGTCTGAATGTGTTAGATTTTCCTACCAGAATATAAGATACATAGTATGACTTTTGGGTCTACAGTAAATAAAATAAGAGTAACCTACAAATCAAAATGACACTTTTAAATATATGCTATTTGTAATTAAGGAGCAGTTAAGTCATCTTTTTCATGAAACATGGTCCTAATTTATCAACTTAAAATGCTATTGACATGACAGTTTTCACTCATAGCTTGGTGATTGTGCCATTACATTGTATAACTCTGAACTATATTAGTATTGGATTAAGGGACTCAGACTACTTCAATGATTTCATCTTAATTTAACTAATTTTATCTACAATGAACCTATTTCCCAAGAAATTCACATCTTTAAGTCCTGGAGACTTGGACTTCAACTACAAATTTGGCGAGAGGTTGGAAAAATGTAAACAGTAACAGACTGAAGAGAGAAAAACTGTTGATTTAAATAGTTTTGAAAAACTGTTGCTGAGAAAGTAAATTTCAGACATGTATGTGGTTTTGGCAAAAATCATCTCATGAGTGACAGAGGCTGAAATGAGATAATAACTCAGTATTCCTAATTCTTATGTCAGACCTCTTTCCAGGTTGTTAGAATTGATTCTGTCTTAGATAGTTAATAATACAAATCTGACATTTCCTAGTAGTTTGCAGCTGATATGTACTCTAGGAATGCATCTTTAAAACAAGTAGCACAGCTTAGTTTAACATTTTCTGACAAGTATTTCAGCCCAAGAGACACTTGTGAGATTGCTTCATAAAAGGAATCTTGACAGCTCATCCCCTCTTGATTGTAATTCCAAAGAAATTGCCCATCAGTTTTATCTGTGCCTTCATTTGTGCCAAAGAGCTTTATCCTGTTACAGGCAGCAACAATGATTAATTAACTTACTTTGCACTCAATAATTCATGAAGATGGGATCTTACCATTTTCCCATATACAATTTTCTAGAAAGTGTCCATTTTACTAAAATATTTTGAGGCTCAAAAAATTTCCATTATAACAATAATTTAGCAGTTTAGAAGCATAATTCTGAGAGTTATCTTTAGAATTCATCAGAAACAAGGCCCATAATTTACATATTAAATCTTTAAAATAACATTCATGTTATTTTTGTTTTACAAATTGTCATCTTGTAAAGCCCAGGAAAATGATATCTCCATTATTTAGATTACTTACATCTTCATGTTTCTTTCAATATCAGAAAGACAAGAGATGGATTTGCATAGCTCTGTGTGTGTGTGTGTGTGTGTGTGTGTGTGTGTGTGTGATCTATGATGCTCAACATGAAACTGCATAATACTATGCCAAACAATTGAGAATGTGGTGCTTGGAGGTATTAAATTCCTTCCATAGATACAACACATGGTCAAGCAGTGTCAGAAACTGATGGGTGATGAATGAACCTAAATCAAGTATTTCCTAATTAATTCCACATTCATTACCAGTGACACTTGGCTAAGGGGAGTGGATCATAACATGCTTATGCTTAGAAGAAACTACAGATGCCACAGAATTGAACAAATGCACTTATTTCTCCTTTAGGATAACCAATGTTTCTTACTGAAATTTGAAGGTTTGATTTCTTAATAATAGGTAGATATTAGGCAATAAACTAATTGTAACCATAGAACTCTGCATCATTAAAGGCTTAAACTTAGGATTGCTCCTAGGCTAACCCTGTTCACTAGAATCCACTTGAAAGTTAATTGCAAAACCATTCATTTAATGGACTACTGTCAGTATTCAAGAGATGTTAATATAACTAATCCCAGATAGATTATACATTAAAATTAGAGATACATTACACTTGAAGTTTCTTTAAAATGTATTTTTTCTTTTGAAGGCCAAGAACAAATGTTCCCTTAACATCTTTGAGACAGAGGAGACTGACACTCCCTTGTCCCCAAGTGACTGAGGGTGTTGGGATCTGGTCAGCCGCCATCACGCCCCTGCCCCTTGTTTGACTCTCCCTCTTCAGCCCTAGCACTAGGACATCTTGCCCTACTGTTCTCCCTAGTTACCTAGAGGTCACTGTCCTCTGGGCTGCTGTAACAGGAGAGCAGCTCCTCTTTCAACACTTAAGATACTGTTCCTGCCTCTTTGAAGAGCCATGGACCCTACTGATGTAGCGAAGATCACAAAGTGAGGGATCTGGTCCTATTGATAACATCTCCAACCTTCCCAGATCCTACTCAGTTGAAATGAACACACTAGCCTTCCAGAAGTTTTCTTGGTTTCCACCCTGCCATTTTTTTTTCAAAGACATGGCAGCTATTAATCAAACATCTGGTGTCACTGCATCCCAGCGTTGAATTGCCTCTGTCTTGCAGCACAAACCCAGTTGGATCAAACATAGGTCTGTACTCAGACCAATCAGCAGGCCTACATTTGAACCTGCTGTCTGCCTACACTTGGGCCAATCACAGACCTGTACCTGCTGTATAAATAGCACTCCCCTCATTCTTCTCAGATTGGCTAGGACAATATCTACCAATTAACTGCTTCCCCTGAGTGGCAGCACAAATACTATTTAAATAATGATTCAGTTTGGTGGTTCTGTAAATCTCCTAATTTATTTTTCAGGTAGTGCGGGCTTCAAACATCCTATAATTCTACCCAGGATTCTTATCTGTGGACAGAACATTCATTGCAAACAAAAGAACAATGAATAGTAGCAGCTGTTAGCACCGAAGTACTCCAAATACCCAAATACCGGCAACCAATGAAGATCAACAACAGAGATCAGTGCATGACATCAGGACAAGCAGCGGCAAGCAGCGATAGATCCCAGAAACCAGATGTGTCAACGGTTGCGGCCCAGCACTACCTGCCACTATCTGGTGCTACGAAGTCTGCTAGCAGAGTTGTGCGTTGCCAATTTATGATTTTTATCATAAATAGAAACAGAGACCCTCAACTGACTGGTAATATCTTCGCCCATCAAACATCAAATGAAATTAAATATATGCTTAAACTCAAATTTTGATGAATTTTAAATGTTTTTAATGTATAAAATTGGCATCTTATACAAAATGATACATGATTTACTGCATAGAACTAATAATTTGATAAACTAAAACATTTAAATTAAAGTAGGTAGTAATGTTTTCACACACTCACAAGACAATTTAGTATCGTGAAATGGCATTTATTTGAAACAGTTTTCTGAAGTTTGAGAATATTGGATTAAGTTGTAAAAATATAAAAAGCTTCTCATTCCTAATAGTTTTGTTTTACTCAAAAGTGGAAAATTTCATTTTCACTTTAAAAAATCATAGAAAACAATATAGATCTGAATTCAAAGTTGGTAAGTATGCTCACCAATAATCAATATTTTAAAATGTGGCAGAAGATGTAAAGTTATATAATTTCTTCTTAAAGTCCTTGGACTTTCCTGCATTTTTAAAGAAATGTTTCTACCATCTTCCTAAAATGGAAAAGCCCAAGATATCTGTCAAACATTTTCTGAGGAAGTTCGTTTGTATATCATTTATAGCAGCCAGAATGTATCCTAAAAAGGAAGCAAAATGTACTAAGATAGTTTTATCTAGATATTTTCCATAAGATTTAAAGCTGCAAAGGGACATAATGTTCACTAATAATCAAGATTCTAGGAATATGTGAGAGCTGAATTTATTGCTCAAGCTTTCTTCTGATTATTTTTGAAAAAATGTAAATATTTCACTAAAATGGAAAATATTTTGGAATGGAAAACTTTAGCAGATTTACTAAAAAAAAAAAATCTGAATATGACCTTGACTGAGTGTAGATTCAAACAAAAGGAGCCAGTTCCCTGAAGGACAGTCCATTTAGCTTGTTGTATCTAAGTTGTATGTAAATTGCCCAAATAAATGTTTAGGCTAGAGATTTGAATCTGCCTTTTAAGTTTTAGGCCAGAGACTTGAATTACTCTCATTAATGTCTCCTAGACATTGAAGGGTCAGGAAGATGACCTCTAAGTTTTTAAAATGAACTCTCCCCTCTGACTCTTGCTCCCATGTTGATGTAAGAAATTGCTGCCATGAGCATTTAACAGTGGTTAGAATTATAGACTTACACAAATATTCACTTTTCTATTGGCCAAATGCAGTTTAAAAATAATAACAAACAACTTATAAAAATTTTAAAGTAATTTCCAGGAGTTTTGCATTTTAGGAAATCCTTATTTTTTTTTAATATATCTTTCTGTTTGTTTGAATTGTTTTTTGTTTGAGACAGAGTCTTACTATGTACATCAGGTTAGCTTTGAACTCACTATGGGGCTCAAGCTGTCTCTCACTCATGGCTACCCTCCTGCCTCAGCCTCTAGGGTGCCTGTATTGCAGAACATGCCACCATACTAGGCTTGTATTTTAATGTATTTTAACAGCTTTTCCCACTATTAATATATAAATAGGTTCCCAGGAAAGCATGTTAACATTCTCTTCCCAATTTTTACCTCAGATATTCATATACACATTGGAATTTGGCAAGGAGAGCACAAGAGGAAATGACAAAAATCAGAAGAGCGGATTGAAGAGGAAGACAGTTGTTTTAGTCAGCTTTAAATGCCATTGAGAGTTTTGGAACTCTATCAAATTGAGTAGACCAGCTCTCAAAGATCTACTTGTGATTTCATCTTGTATTGGAAGATGGGAAATATAAACGTGGATGTCAACTTATAGCTGAGAACTTTCTTAGTATGTTAATTGATGTTCTTTTGAATATAAGAATCAAGCCCATGTGAAAAAAATTCGATGTAGTGGGGATTATTTTAAGGGGTGTCTCACTAAACAAACTGAAGAAATGTATCTGGGACTTATTTATTTACTTAATGTTATATCCTGAAAACAATTTCATAAAGACTATCGAGATCTAATTATTTTTATAGCAGTATAAGTTTTATTGTCATACCCATCAATGTGTTTATACTTAGTCTTCTAGAGATGTATGTTAATATCTTTTTAATATTTTCTTTAACATACAATTTTATCATAAATAACCTTGTGTACATAACTTAGTACTGTGAACTATATATTTAGAATAAAGTTTTAGTAGGAAATGATACTTTTGTGTTAGTTGTCAAATTGCCTTTCTTAGATCAATGTAAGTTTTCACTCACACAGGATATTTGACATTACTGTTTTCTGCATAGCTTTATCCTATGAAATGTTTCTGTGTTCTTCTATCTAGCTGTTTTACAGGTATTATCTTTAAATGTTTAATCAAGTTTGAATTTATTTTGCATATGTTATAGGGATCCAATTCAATATTTTTTGTATACGTACCTAGATTTCCCAACACAGTTTGGTTAACTTTTTCCTGTAGTACATCCATGGCATTCTAAATGAAGTCCAATTGACTTCCATCTCTGGGTTCTCTTTCCTTTTGCAAAAGACCTATCTCTGTATATCTATCTTTTATTATGCTGTTTATTTACATGTTGGGTTACTCACACAAAGGAATACACGTGTTATTTAAGCATGTAGATCTGATTTTCTTCTCTTAACACTGAGACCTTCTTGCTGTTGTTTTGGTAGCAGTGGGGAGCGAGCTCAGGGCCTTGTGCATGCTAGGCAAAGGCCATACCACTGAGCTACGGCTCCAGCCTCCCCCTACTTCTCTTAATGCTTTGCCTCTGTTTTCCTACAGATGACTCAGGTTTATTCTTCTTTATGACAGAATTCTACCCCATTGTGTATGAATGCCATATTTTCTTCATTCATTCATTGTTGATGGACATACAGGTTATGTCCAAGATTTAGCTATTATGAATTGTGCTGCTATAAAAATGGGCATGCTTGTATCAGTGTAATATGATTCTTTTTAACACTTTTGAGAAATACCTAGAAGGGTATTCCTGGGATGAATGAAATTTCTAGTTTTAGTTATTGAGGAATCTCCATGCTGATTCCCATAGGGTTTGTACCACTTTATATTCCCACGAACAATAGGGCAGGGCTCCTTTTCCCCGGTAGCCTCAACAGTGCTGCACTTGTTCAATTTCTTGGTAACAGGCATTCTTTCAGGAGTAAGACAGAATCTCACTATTGTCTTAATTAGCATTTCTCTTATGGACACAGATTTTGAGGATGTTTCCATGTTATTTTTGGTCATTTGTACTTCTATGGAACCAGAAGAGCCCCTGAATAACAAAGCAATCGTAGGCAACAAACAGAAAAGAGAAAGCATCAAAATCTTGCACTTCAAATTACATTACAAAGCTGTAGTGATAAAACCAGCATGGTGTTACATCTGAGATGAATACACAGTTCTCAGATAAAGAAGTAAAAATGGCAAATAAATACATGAAAAAAATGTTCAGCATCATTGATCATTAGAGAAATGCAAATTAAAGCCAAACTGAGATTCCATCTCATTCCAGAAAGAATGGCCAGGATAAAAAAAAATACCCTATTGTTGGTGGGAATATAAAGTGGTACAAACCCTATGGGAATCAGCATGGAGATTCCTCAAAAAATGCTGTGAAAGGGTAAGAATCTGTTCAAAGAAAAATAATATCTCAGGGAAAAGGAGAAAATAAGGGAAGGGAAATGAAAAAATATCTAAATTTGTATAAATACACTAAAGATAGTCAAGATGATTGTGCTACAAATTCTATTAGTTCTTTCAACAAAACAGTTACTAGTCATAGGACTGGATCAATTTTGCATGTTTGTGTTTGGTGATCTGAGGAATACTTTTGACGATCACTATGCAAAATAACAACCTCAGTTATGTTCCTACTACTTTGTTTTGAAGGCCTATATTGTCATTGTTTTGGGCTCTTTGCTATTGTTATTTGTCTTTTTTGTTTCTTGTTTTTCTAGTAATCTGTTTTGTTTTGTATTTTCCCTCTACTGCAGCAAGGATAGAAGTACATGTAGAGGTTTATATATCCCTAGATCTTCTACTGAACAGTTTAAAAGAATTGATTGTATTATGCATGATGATATGAATAGCTACTTGGAAGAAAAAGAGACATTACAGTATCCACTGCTGATTTCCTATTGTCATGCTGTGAAATCCAGTAATGCTTTTATTCTTTGTTTAGAGTGGTTTTAGTCTGTCTTGTATTATTTAATTTCTACATGTATGAAGGTATGGACAGTTATTTTGAAGACAACAAGAGACATTATAGTAGCCATTGTTGATTTTCCTATTGTCTGGTTTTGAAGGCCTGTAATGCCTTCATTATTCTGTTCTGATCAGTTTTATACTATTTTGTTTTTTATGAATTTATTTTGTGTGAAGATATGGACAACTACTGAGAAGAAAACAAGATACATTATGGTAGCCAGTGATGATCTCCTGTTGTCTTGCTTTGAAATCCTGTGTCACTTACATTGTTTTCTTCTAATCTGCTTTGTTCTGTTTTGTTTTACCCTCTTTAAGACAGCATTAAACTAGAAAAAAAAGACACTAGTATCAGTGGAACAGGTTAGAAGATGAAGAAATAACTCCAGACATATTCAGCTATGTGATTATTGACTAAGGATCCAAAGACATATGCTGGAAGAGTGATGCCCTCTTTAATAAACAGTGTTGACTATGACTATTACACTAGCCATGTACACTCAGAAAATTTAATCTAGACTCATATCTCTCAAATATTGTAAACTACTTTCAAAGTGAATTAAAGATCTGCTGGAAGAATATAACTAAAACTCTTTAAGACAGACACAGGTAAGAACTTTATTTTGCAATCAAAGGTATGATACCTTTATAATTTTTCTTTTCTCCATTGTTCTGGCTTTTTGGGATCTTTTGTGATTCCATATAAACTATATTTTTTCCATTTCTTTGAAAATAGCATTTTGATTTGTGATAAGAAATACACTGAGTACATAGACTTAATGGGTTGAATATGGACATTTTAACAATGTTACAGCTCATAACTTATGAACCACAGAAAGTTTGCTTGCTTGTGTCTACTTTAATGTTTTTATCCTTGTTATATAGTTTTAAGTATACAAGTCCTGTATCAGCTTGACTAAGTTTACTCCAATACATTTTATTCTTCTAGTGCTGTTGTAAGTACAATTGTTTTCTACCAAAAATACAGTGGTGAAAGGTATGGATGTATTAGTTTTCTAACCTTTAAAGGTGTGTTTTTCTTTTGATTACACAAACTGAAAATTCTTTAAGAAATAGACCTCCTATTGTTTTTGGAGATAATTTGTCCTTTCATCTGAGTATTGGGTACTTCTGTGGTGACAGTGGACAATTGAATTATCACTGCTTACTTTCTACATTCTGCTTACTATCAAGGATTCATGGATAATATTCTCCTGCAACATCACCAAAGATTTTCCTGTTTTAAGTAAACTTATGCACATCTCAAACTTGATCTCAGTATTCTTAAGTGGGTGCCATTATTTCTAAAGTAGAATTCAAGAAATAAAGGTAGATGCAAAGAAGATAAGGAAAGTATGGTTAAATGCCTTATCATGGTTGCCCAAGTTTATCTGTATCTGTACTGAAAATCTTTACTTTCTAAAAATGTGACCAGCCATTCTTCATCTGAGTTGAGGAAAAGTGGTAGAAACTGTCCATGCTGTAAGGCTAGGGAAGTTTGGAGAAACCACAGATCTCTAAAGGTGGGAACTGAAAAGTTATCCCTAAAGACTGTGAGGTCAAGAAAAGAAAAGAAAGTAAAAGTCAGGGGATATTTGACCAGTATAATTGTTGGAGTGTTGTTCTTGGTAGTCACACATAAGCACCCTCTTTCCTACCCTCTGAAGCTCTGCTTGTTTTTGGTAGGGTTCACACACAGGTGATTCTTTCCTGCTCACAATGTCCCCCTCCCTTGTTTAAATTTATTTTCCTCTCTTGTGAAGATACTGTCAACACACTGGCTTTGGCCTTGTTCCTCAGTTCTGAAGTAATTTTCCCAAGTACTGGTCAGTCAGAATGTGTTCCACATTGGAAGGGAGGTGACAGGAGACGAGTTAGTGTCAACCTTCTGCCAGACTTGAACAATATTAAGAGATTTAGAAAGAGTGGTTTTTAGGCTGTGGGACTTGATGTAGAGTTCACTGGTTCACTTTCAAGTCGAATCTTGTCTGTTCTACGGTCCGCATCCAAAAACATGAGAAACGTGACAAATAGTTATGAAGCTGACAACTAGATGAGTGTGCAGCAAATACTGATTATACAGTACACTTTAAGAAATGTAATGACCAACTTAATTAAATAAAGCCAATATTTCTGAGACAAAAGATTAATTCTGTCAGAAAGATATATTAACCAAATACAGTTCCCACTTTTTGTAAACCAATGTGATTTACATTTGAGAGAAAGCACATAATTTACCAATGGCATAGCAAAACTTACTGTTCAGTAACACCTTTATATTTCTTAGGTACATATACAGAAACACAAACATTTTGAATGCAATGTGAAGGAATTAATATGTATTTTATTAGCTAAGAACATAGAGTTTTGAAGAAGACTGCCTCTTACAGACCAAAAGGAAAACTGCTTTTGGCAGTTATATGACTATAAAGCAATACGCAAAGCAGCAACTTTAAAAAAAAATTACTTTTACAGTGTATTAAGATATAAATTATATCCTGCTGCATCATACCTGGACAGTTATATTTTTAATAATAAGACAAATCAGTGCAATAGTAATTTATGTATCCACAATTGCAGAACTGAACTAAGATTTAAATTTTCTAAGTATTTAAAACATAACTGAAGACAGTAGAACATAAGAAATTATTTTGACAAAAATAAGACCATTTGTTTTAAGGTTTTGTTGTAAATTTCACTAAGAACAGATCAATACTTTAAGTCTTATTATTTGAAATAAATCTTCGTGTTCTTTGGATCATGGTTGCAGAGGGCTCCTGGTGCCTGATGGCTGAACTTTAGGAAACAGTTCCTTTTTGGCTCAGAAAAATTAAAGCACTGTACATACTCTTTGGAAGTCAGACACCTGAAGTACAATTCTGATTGTATCAACTAACATGGAAGAAATGCATGTTGACGTCTCTGAAGACACCCGTATTTTATCATTTAAAAATTTTGCTTATGTCATATTGAGACATAGACAAGAGTGTGGCCAGCTGGCTGGGCAATAGATGTGAACTGCCAATCATGGAGATTCAGGAGCCAGGCCTCCAAGGCCTACACCTGGAACTAATCAGACCATGGTGCCTTCAGTTCTTCTCACAAGGAGCTTATTGACAGGAAAGCCCACACCTGACATTAGTCTGAGGCATGGGAGATACAAACTATGGCTGCCACTAAGCTCTTAGCCACTGTTTTCTCTCTCAGAGCGGTCTGCTACTCTATCCTTTTCAACTCTAAGATGCTGTACTTTTTTATTTTTTAACAACATTGGGATTGAAAATAGAAAGAAGCCATCACTCTTGAATTCTAGGTTCCCTCTACTCAAGTTAATAACCCTTCCAGCATCTTCACAGATGAATTTTATCTTCTATCCCAAGCAACTTTGCCATATGGTGAGCATCTCAGCTCTTCTCACTTGCACACACATGTGACTACTGCCATGTCCCCTCCTTTCTGCTACAGTAAGCATCTCAATACTTTCCCAAGGGTTTTCAAATCTAGGTTTATAGGTTGTTGTTTTCAGACATTGTGTTATTCTTATCAGTTTGTCATCAGAATTATGTTGGTTTTTTCTTGAGTTAAAGGTTAACACATCTATTTATATGGTGCAGAAAAAAGCTTTGAAATGGAAATACTGAGTAATTAGAATAGATAGAATTCACCCACCTCTAATGCATACACACAGAGTGTACTTGACAACCACGGTAATGGTAATTATATCTTTCTATTTCTTTTACTTCTCAAAAAATTACTTCACAATTCATGATTTTTTGATGTTTCTTACATCACTGAGATTTATCCTTACTGTAATATATACAAAACATTTTTAATCAATAGGGAGGATTGCATTGCATGACTATGCTATTCTATATTTATTCAAGTGCTAGTTTTTTACTAATGTGATCAATAATTCTCTGGACATCCTGTATTTTAATGAGCCTCTCATTTTCTTAAATGTATACCTAAATGTGACATTGATAAGCCATATGGAAGTCATATGTTTAGCTTTATAGTTAGAACATATTGCCAATCTGTTAAAAATTTTTTATAATTTAATACTCCCACCAGCAAAATATAGTTTTTATGTGATTTCATCATACAGACTAGTGGGTGTATAGTGATATATCTAAATATGGTTTTCTTTTAAACATAGAAAAGACTTGATATGTGTTTATATTTCTATCTTATTTCAATACCATTCTTGGTGATATACTTATTAAAGACTTTTGTGTTTTTTTTAACTTGCTTTTATTTCATATAAAGATGTTCTTTTTAAAATTTGTATATATATGTAATATATATATATATACCTATGATATGTATTTTACTAATTTAATGATATTCTTTGATTAACAAAACCCTTTAAATCAGAAGTGTTCAACATTTCATTTTATATGATTAAAAATTTTTACAACCTGTTTGAAAAACTTTGCATATCTAAAGTTGATGGAATTAATATACTTTTTCTAGATTATTGCAATTTATCTTTCGTATAATAGAAGTGTAATCCATTCAAGTTACTTTTAGAGAATTATGTGAAGTAGGGATTAATATTTTACCTCTTAATATTTACATTGAATTTTTCAGCAATTGATTAAAAGATCATTGCTTTACTTTTGAATTGCAAGGACATGTTTGTTGTTTGTCAATGTAGCATGCAAGAGGACTTTTTTATTATATTTATTGATTTATTTGGCTGTTCTTATATAAATAGTATGCTATCTAAATTATGCTATATTTATGTTGGTTTATAGCAGAATAAATTCTTTTATGTATCTGTCATTCCCTTGACAATTTAAGTTCACTGAGCTCCGCAAACACTTTAAACAAATGATTTTTAAAATCCTGATAAATGTATATAACCATTGTTCCAGTTACCTCAAATATTTTCATGGTTTTTACTACTGAATTGGTATTAAGGATCCAATTTTAAAATATGGAGAGAAATTTTGTTGACTTTCTCCCAAAATTAAAAAGTTAAGCATTGTTTATATCTTTCATTTCCTAAAGATCCTGGATTCCACTTTTTTCCAGGAGTCAGTTTTATTTTTGGTCATTTATTACAATCTTCTAAAAGAGTTTGCATCTATATTTGTCAGATTTACGGTGAACATTTCTTTCAGAATTGTACTTATTAACTTGAAGCTTATTAACTTGATTGAAAGACCAAATTTTTGTTTGAAAAAAAAGGGGAAAACTGAGAAGCCTAAAGGCCTAGAAAACAATGCCCAGTGATATAGTCTCTGCAAGACTTCTCTGGTCAGGTCAGGCTTTCAAGTTGAAATAGACTTTCAAAATAAAAATTGCTGGGAGGAAACAGCAGATTGGTCAAACGTTGTGGCCTTCCCACACTTTTCCTCTTAAGTATGGCAAATAGTAAGGTGAGAATTGTTGAAATATGGTCCTCTTGGCTTTCGTAGTAACGACAAGTAGTTATATTTATTATCCAGACTGATTTTTCTCTGAGAATTGCTCCCTGCCCTATTTATATAACATTCTGTCTGGATAATAAATATAACTACTGTAATGAAGAGGCCCACTATGCTTGGTGACTGAAACTGCAAATATTCACTATGGGAGTGAAGGAACTTTCAGCAATTATACAAATAAGGCATTTTTTATGTATTAATACTAATATTTGTGTGATATACCAAGTGAAGAATCAAGCATGGGAAAACTTACATAAAAATAATACTTTTTTATGCTTCAGTTGGAAAATATATTTATGGAATTAAAACTATAGAAAGTGTTTCAGACACATATTTGCCACTGGTAATAGAGAGGAAATTTGGAAGATTAAGAAGATGAACATCAAATAAGGACTTTCAACTAATGTATCATTCTTTGAAGGACAATATATTTATGCAAAATTGTGTAAATCAAAGTTAATTTAAAATACAATTGTCAGAATAATGAAAATAATCTCAATTTTGTGCTCTTTTCTCTTGGCCTTATTACTATTCCAGCCCAAGACATTATCTTGATTTATTCACTTCTTTTGGAATCTTCTAATTTGTTGTACTTGCCCATTTCTCCAATTTGTGCTGATATTTTGTTAGAAACATCTTTTAAAATATAGCTATTTCACATTTCTTTCAGAATAAAGAATGTCTCAAATGTTTAGAAACACCAAAGCTCTGAAGTTTCAGTGCTTTTTTCCTCTGTAGCCTGAATTTTCTTTACTTAAAATAATTTGGATCTTTCTGATGCTCATGATACAGTACACAAAATTCTATGCAATGTCTTAGTTTATTTATGAAAATATTACTATATAACTTCACTCTTCCCCATCTTTGCAAAAAAGTCCAAGAGTAATAGAGAAAATACAAAAGTTAATTCATTAACTAAAAAGGCTTTATAGTATGATGAAAACTGAAATTCTCAACTACAATTGCCTTGAAATTTAACATGGGGGGGAATATATGAATATTTGCATGTATTTCTGCCTGTCTGTTTTCTCTTTCTCTTTCTCTATCTCTCTCTTTCCTTCACTCTACTTCCCTCTCTTTTCCTCCTCTTCTCCCTTTTCCTCTTCCTATTCATCATATAGAGGACACAAACAAAGAAAGAAATATTTTATTGCCAAACTGGAGGTTAAGGTTGGATCGCTTATCAAATCTCTTAAATGTTAGTTCTGCTGATGAATTAATCTGTGGGAACTCAAATGGACATTTTCTTTAATGAAGTATGTCTGAGATTTCAGACACAGAAGCACAGAAGTGTGGTTGGTTGGCTTATTGACATAATTTCTCCATCAGCTCACCCACATAATGACCTCAGAGGAGCCAAAGAATTTATCCTTAACACCTGATGTGGATGAGGTAAGGATGCCCCCAAATTTATGCATATTGTTACACTGCTTCTCTTCCCATGTATCCTTCCAGTTCTGTGGTTGATTCATCTTTCCATTTCATTTGTATGGAAAGTAGAAAAAGAAATAAAGAGATCTCAAAATGGAGACATAGAAAAGCAAATTGCTTACTGATTGCTCAATTTGAACACCATTAAATCATTAAACTTCAAGATTGTGAAAGCAATGAACTAATGTCACATCCACATCCACACACACATAGAAAATATTCTACTGCATTAAAAAATAAAAGTTCCTGGCCTTTTCATATTGTTATGACTTTACATTAAATGGAATAGCACTTAGCATAAACAAATGGAGAGAAAAATACTTTGTGATCCCACTTACATGTGGAATCTAAAACAAAATACACATAGAAAATAGAAAATTGGTTATTAGAGGAAAAGTTTCAAGTGATGAAAAGATACGGATCAAGGGTAC
>PVJX010007491.1:0-69751 GCA_004027295.1 Dolichotis patagonum
AAAATACTCCAAACAGTTCTCTGCTGATTTACATTTATTTATCAGTTGCAGTATTTCCCTGAAGAGAGAAGCATCAGGGATAAAATGTATTACCTCACTGAGCAGTTACAGTAGTACATCATTCAAAGTCAAGTGATGTACATATTACCCCACGTTTACAACTCCGAAGAAGTATCAGTACAGACTCACCTCACTACCCCCCACCATTCATCTCTGGATCCCCGTATTTTTTTTTTTCTTTTGGTTCATGTTAGCAGCACGCAATGTTCCCATTCAGCGTGTGGAGCTGGTGCATGTATACAACACATCTTAATTCCTTCTTTCACCCCCTTTTCCTGCTCTTCCTCTTACCCTCAGCCCCTGGTTCCCTCTTACCTTAGAGAAAGATTTCTCTTCCTACTTCCTGTTATCTATCTTTCTACTTACTGATCCTTTTAAAATCCAGCTTTATAATCCTGCTGATATTTCAAGTGGCCAAAAAAATAATATTTTTAAGGCTCCAGAAAAGAGTCTCTGTCCATGAGGTCAGAGGAGAGTATAATAGTCTAATCAAAGCAGTAAGTAACAAAATTATACTCACTGATTTGCTAGTTCTTTTCAGAAACTTTTGTTTAAAATGTTCATTTGACATATCCCATGCTCCTGAAGTTTACTTGAATTGTGTTAAACATGGGCACCTTCCATGGCTCAATAAGAGTAAGCAAGCCTTTGTGGAAATCTAGCTGAAAGCCATCAAGATTATAATAAAAATATAAGCCATAGCTTCTTATCATGTAAACAGGGTGTATAAAAAAAAAAAGAAAAACAAAACCTTACAGTTCAATCACAAATATGTCCCAGGTATTTTTCTTTTTCTTTCTTTCTTTCTTTTTTTTTTAAACAATAGTTGTACCTGTGTCTACTCTAAAATCAAGGGTCTAGAACCAACTTTAAATCGCAAAAGCTCTAGTCAGTCTTTTTGGGACTCAGGACCCCAATTGAAACATAGAATTTCAGTGCATCCAGAAACTAATCCTATAGTGCAACCCTTTTAATGAGGATGTGGTAGCAGGGAAAGGGGCTGAGGGGACAGGTCTAGTTAGCAATTTGAACTTACGTTTACATTACAAGTTAAAAACCCTGTCGTTTGCAGGGTCAGGCTTTTAAACTTAAACCTGTCTTCTTTAGATGTTCAAATTCAGCTCATTTTAATGACAGAGCATTTCCCTAAACTCTCAGCACCATAATCATTACACCATTTTAGGAAGACTACCCTTCTGAGCCATCTGGAACACTTTCTCCGGAAGGTAAAACCAGCAGAAGAGCATAGGTACATTCAGCTTTGTCAGTTAAAAAGAATGGTTCTTCTTCAGGCAACAGGGATGCCTTCACTCAAAGTTGAAAATCTGTCCTCTTCAGTGAAGAATGCAACTTGAAAATTGAAATAAGTCAAAATCAATAACAAAAAAAGGAAACCCTCCAAAAATCTGAAGACCCACATTCCTCCTGTTCCCAAAGTCTGTTGCTTTTGGGTTTCTGTTGCTGTTTAAAAATGTACCTCAGATCATTAGTTTAAAGTAACAGTGTCTCTCAGTGCAGTGACGGACAGGAGGGGTCTACCCTGTATGGCATTGGCTACCATTGTCTGAATCTTGGCTGAGCTGAGTGGCTTCCACAGTGACTGAGTTGGGGATGTCCACGAGGTCAGAGCCCAACTGGGATGTGACATCCACATGTGGCCTCTCTGCCACCTGAGTTTCTCACAGAATGATGACTGTGTTCTGAGAGGAACTATCCCAAGAACGAGTGTTCTTCATGACCCAAGTAGGGGCTGCAAGGCCTTATATATAAGTCAGGAAGTCACATTTCTGCCCCACGCTAACTATCAAAGGCAAGACTCAGGTAAACCCAGATTTGAGATAGGGACTACACAAAAGTGTGAATACTAGGGACTTGCTGTGGCAGTTTATCTTTGGGGACCATCTACCAGATTCATGTATTTACCTTATACATGACTAAAAGACCAAACTCCAGACAAAACATAAGAGTAGGAAAACTACTTAGCAAATTTGTGCAATATCTGTATTTGCCAATTCACTTTTGAAGCATTTATACTAAAAGTTTGACACATTTACTAACAGTGATGAAATTCATAGCTCTCACATTAAGTACCAAACAATTTTAGAGGCCCAGAATATAGCTATATGTAGTAAATCTCTAAGCAAAATTTAAATAAGCTCACTTAAATAGATCTACCAACTCTTAGAAATAATATTAAGCGATGGTTTATTTAATATTATACTTTCCCAATACAAAAGATATTACTCAGGTTTGGACTTTCAGTTGCATAACTTTGAAATATCAAGAGCTATTGAAAACTACATTTAAGTTAAAAAGGTTCAAAATGTCAAAATATGAATAACTATAATTGTAGGTAACTTTCTAAAGAGTCATTTTTTTATTGGCCTTATTTGTGAAAATGTTAACACTTCTCAATTTAAAAAGAAAATGCTCAGACGTCTATACTTAAAAAGAAAGGAAAATGTATTGCTGCCTCTAGTAATTGAATATGACTTATATGTTTGTGGGGTCATCTACTATATTTTAGTCTTGATAAGACCTTATGCTAAGTTAAATAACTCAATTCCTAGGGAAAGTGAGACAATTACAGCAAAGAAATCATATTGTAAGGTGCATTTTCTTTAGTCACGCTTTCATTTACCCAATCTTTTTTTTAAATCTTTATTTTAAAACCAAACAAAGTACAACAGAATAGAGTCAATCAAAACAAAAGAACAACAGCAATGCAGGACTTCAAAACACGATAATAAGAAATTAACAATGGGTAACATGATATATCTTGCTATCTTCAAAACAGCTGTCCATATCATCAGACATAATAAAATTACACAAATGAAAACCACACAGGATTTCAAAACAAGATAATAGGAAATTAACAGTGGCTACCATAATGCCTCCTGTTATCCTCTAAATAGTTTCTCAGACTAAGGGCTCTAGGCCTGAAAAATCAATTTAAACAATGCAAATGTTAAATATTAAATGTTAAATTGTTAACATGCAAATGTTAAATTGTTTCTTTACTTCAGTTGGTATTTGGAATCAGCCAGTTGCTTACTGGGGGGAAGTGGGGGTGTGGCTTCCTGGTTCTCCCCAGGGGATGCCACTGCTGCTGATGGGGGGGAGGGGTCCTTGGGGTTCCTGTTTTTCCCTGGCCCACTGTGACTGCTGCTGGCTCACAGTGGGGGCTGGGTTTCCTGGTTCTTCCCCTGCCAACAAGACTGCTGCTGACTCACAGGGTGAGGGAGTCTTCACTCAGTCTTTTTTATGAAGTGTTAGTTATGTCGCAGTCTTTCTAGCATCTTCACTGGTAGAAAAGAAAGAGGAAAATACAACTAATCAAATGAATGCAACTGCCAGCTGTGTTAGACTCAATTTGAAGGAAATAAGTAAGCGTGAGGCACAGATAGATACTGCGCGTGTGAAGTGAAGGCTTGGGGTCGCCTCCAGGTCATGTGGTCCTGGGAGGCTTCTTTGAGGAGAGCACCTCTGCTAGAGACTAAGAAGGTGAAGAGGTGAGTACAGTTGCAGGTGAGTACAGAAAACTGCTCAGGTAGAGAGAACAGTGTGGGCAAGGACCCTGCAGTGCAAAGGGGTGGATGTGAGGAACTGAGGGACTAGAGTTAGGAAGCCAGGAGCGCAAGGTGTGAGAAGAGAAGGATTGACTGCAGAATCAGAGGCACAGAGCTTGGACACTAAGAGGACCAGGAAAAGTGTGTCTAAATCTTCAAGGCTGGGGTACGTTGCAGGTGCCTAAACCTGGGGAAACCATCGGTGAAGAAGATAACCTTGGGTCTTCTGCCCAACAAGGAGGCTTTTCCTAAAAAGCAGAATTCTTAAAGGAATCTCAGGGGAGGCTGTTTCCTAGTTTGAGTGGCTATGATGGTCATGTTTTCACAACTGAGTCTGAGTTCATCTTTCCTGTTAAGATGGCTTAGTTTCCCAGTACTTTTAACCATAAAAACTCTTCTTTTATGAATAAGTAAAGAATAAAACTATACACATCCCTTCAA
This sequence comes from Dolichotis patagonum, assembly GCA_004027295.1. Classification (NCBI taxonomy): domain Eukaryota; kingdom Metazoa; phylum Chordata; class Mammalia; order Rodentia; family Caviidae; genus Dolichotis; species Dolichotis patagonum. Next base: position 4,071 of record PVJX010007491.1, read on the forward strand.
ATTCAGATAAACTAATATAATTTCATAAATTATTCATATTAGCATCTTACCTAATTCCCAGTCAACTCAATTTATCTTGAAGCAATTGGTTTGTGAGAAGGTTTAGGAAAGAGGTACATAAGTTTGGAAATATTGTTTAATTTCATATGCAGCATAGTTGAACTAAAGCTGTTTAACAGTAGATGAATGACAATGCCTCTGAGATTTGAGTTCTTTTACAAAACTGTCACCTAGAAAATGTTACCGCCAATGTCCTAGAATGCACAAAATTATTTGACTGGTCCTAAACAGAAGACTGAAAGTGATACATGAATTATTTTTCCCTAAGGTTCAAAGACTTTGTTTTAACTTTTCATGAGATACATGAATCAGCTAAAATAATTTCCAAGAAAAAAAGACAACTGTATGGAAAAAATCATCCTATAGTGACATCTGATTAAAAATATGTTAAACATCTTACCAAATGAACATATGACTTCAATTTTAGCAAAAAAGTAAAAATAAAAATAACTTAAAAAGGCAGTAAGATAAACAGGTTTTCAAATGTAACACTAATGTCCATTACCAATCAGGTTTATGGTTTATGGCATCTTCTTATACATACATTGCCTTAGAATGATAGAGTTAACTATCAACCAAAATTCATGTACCAGCTCTTTTCAGCTTATAAGGCTAAAGAAAATAACACTAAAAGAAATATCTCCATGAAACTATATCATTATATGGTTTTAATCTGTTTTGTTTGACTTTATTATGCGTGATGGTACGAACAGCGGTTTTGAAGAAAACAAAACATTATGGCAGCCATTGCTGATTTAATATCGTCTTCCTTAGAAGTCCTACCATGCTTCTACTCTGCTATTACCATCGGTTCTATCATGTTGTGTCTTATTGGGATTTTAATATATGTGATAGTATAAACAAATCTTTTTATTCAAAATGAGATATTATAGTAGCCACTGATTAAAAAAAGAAACTATATCATTACTTTTTTCAAAACCATTTTGTTAAAAACTTTGAGCTAGCACGAGACACTGAGTCAGAAGACTTCTATCTACTTGTAATCGTTCCACTTACAAGGAAAAATAAAATTTGCTGTTTGACCCTAGCTTATCATTGTAAAACAAGAATATAATGACCTATTTTTCAGGCTGTCAGCAGCATAAAATAAAATCAGTAAAGTAAAAGTGTATAATATAGCATGGTGCATAGAAGCCCTTCCCAGAGGCAGTCTTGATCCTCACAAGTAAAGCAAGGCTGTTTAGAGGAAAAAAATTGGAGCATTCATGGCTATGATACCTAGATATTGTCTACTCTCACCACAGAAAGCACTACATATAGGACACAGGAGGGTAAAATGAATTGAGGATGAAGAACTACAAACTAATGTATGCTGACTACACATTTTACACTTTGATAAATGTCAAAGTTTAGATCCAATATGTGCTCCCAAATTCTCATGTGTGTGGAATGCAATCAGATTACAGGGGCTGTATACTGCAGTGGATTCATCCATTGATGGGTATAGTAGCTAAGTGCGCGATTAGATATTGAGGCCTAGTTGAAGCCGGATCACTGTGTATGTGACCTAGAAGGGTGTATTCCTGCCCCCAGCTCTTCCCTTCTTACTCTGTTTTCTGGCTGCCATGGGTTAAGCATATTTTGCTTTGCCATGTTCCTTGGTCACCCTTTTTCTGCCTTGGAACCATGGACTGAAGTTCCTGAAACTGTGAATCAAAATAAACCTCTTTCTTGTCCTTTAAATTGTGGGTATCATGTATGTAGTCCTACTGATATTATTTCCAGAAGTGGGCTGTGACTTTACCTAACCATGTGGTTTAAAAGCATTTGGAAATGGTTTACAGGAGAAGTTTGGAAAGCTTTGGAAATGCCAGCTAGCAAAGCTCTAGAATTCAATAAGCAGAGGTTAATGGGAGATTCTGTTCAGAGCTTAGAAGATGAAAATTTTGATAGGCAGACAGTAAAGGCCAGGTTCAGAAGGTTTCAGCTGGGAACAAGATCCACTGGCAGTTGAACTAGAGGTCATTTATGCTATGCTCTGGCAGACAATTCACATACATTTTGCTGTGTCCTGAGACTTTGTGGAACACTGAGATTAAGAGAAATGAACTAATTAATATGGCACAGCAGAAAGCAACCCGCTCACTGCCCTGCTAAGTGGCTATGGCCTGGCAAGCTGCGGCAACCCCAGGGAGAGAACCAGCAGTGTTTCCTGAGATCTGCACCATGTTGGATCTTGGGGTGCTGGGAAACCAAGCAACCAGTTCACCACCCTTGTGGGCAGCTGTGAATCTACCAGCGCATGGGCTGAAAATCAAACATCCCATCCCTATCCCCTCATCCCCAGGTTAGCAATTGGAAGGCAGAGATCTGAGCATCTCTTGGAAGGTTGACCATATGCAATATAGCAAATAAGGGGGATTTCCTTCTACGATCTCTTTGAAGGCAAATATTTTTATCACTGTTTTGCTTTGTTCTGATTAATGATATTGCTCTATTCAATATTCTGTTTTGATAAGTTCTATAATGTCCTGTATTTCCTTTGATTTTGTTATACCTGATTGAAAACAACTATTGTGAAGATAATGATACCTATTACTGTTATCCAGATAACTTGCTGTGAAGTTCTGTACCAATTTCACTACACTCTCTCAATTGACTTTGTTCCATCTTGTTCTGTTGTGTTTTACTACCTTCAAAATAATAAAAAAAATATGGCACAGCAAATTTCAAAGCAATCAAACATATAAGCTGTGGCATGGGTACCGCTTATGGCCTTCAAATAGATGTACAATGAAAACTGGGACCAAAAGACAAATGGAAAACATTTGCAGTTTTATCAGAAAGGAAGCCCTTGCAAAGCTGGGGCTCAGTAGAATTGCTTTTCCTCTTCACTGAGACACAATACTAAATACTCACAATTTAAAAGAGGAAAGGTTTATTTTGGGTCAGTTTAAGAAATCTTACTCCTTGCATAATTGGGCAGCTCCAAGGCAGATACCACATGGTGGAAAGACCTGAGGAGAGGAAATCTCTTCATGTCATGGTGGCCAGGATGCAAGGGGCCATTGTAGAGTTGCTCATGCTGTGGTGATCAGGAAGTGGAGAGCAAACAGAAGAATGGGGCTCTCAGGGGGAGACATACACCTCCAGGTCATGTGCCCAGTGACCTTCTTCTAACCAGGTTGCACTTCCTCACAGCATGTTCAGCTACATTCCTAGTAGTGCCTCCATGTTCAAGTCACCTTCCAAACACATGAGACTTTGGAAGCCATTTTAGATCTAAACCATAACAGAGAGCATTGTTCCTGAAAAGATTAACATGAGAATGGAGTCAAATACTTTGTATGAGGACAACAAGTCTTGGAAGGCATCTCAGAAATCAGCAAGACATCAACCTTTATAGGCTCAAGGTTACAAAACTGTAAGGCTTTCACTTGATAAGAGAGCCCTATGAGCCCACTTCTTGAGAAGGGTCACCTAGAGAATTGGTTTCTCAGGTTTATTTCAGTGGTTCTGCCAACCAGTCACTCAGAGGCCACTGCAGCCATGATCCAAGAGGGCCTGGCTATTGTTTAAGCTGGCAGTAAACTTCAGCATCGTCCATGTAGTTTTGGTTTTATAGACATGCAGAATGTGAAAGTATAGTAATCCCTTAGTTCATATTTGGTTTGCAAACAGAAGCATTTGGAAAAATTTTGCTTCAGTGTGTACACCCTGCTTCAGATGATGAACATGATCATGGACATCCTCCCAGCATGAACACAAACTCAGTCATCTTCCCCAGAATCATGGAATGAATTTAGTTCATGAACTGAGGCACCACTCTATATAGAGCCATGCAGGCATCTACCCAGATTTTAGAAGAGGCTTTTGAGGCAAGGCAGTGTGCCCTCAAGAAGGCAGTGAGTAAAGCTCAAGAGTAAAGGTAAAAGCACAGTGGCAATCACAAAAAGCTGATGATGTCAGGAATATGGAAGTTCTGCTGAGGAAAGGAATAGACAGTGAGTGGACCCACACTAAAAGAAAGACTATGAGAGCTGCAACCAGCAATGCCATAAGGATGGGGTGACCCGAGTCCTTTGGAATTCACATCTCCCCACAACATTCCCTGGTGCTGGTTAAGAAGCTACAGGATTAATGTTTCACTATTGCTTTGGTCAATTCCTTGCTACCTCCGTGTTTCTCCCTTTTGGATGTTTACCCTATACCTTCGTATGTCAGCAGTGTTTAACTTTCTTTTTGAATTTTAGAGGGGATAATAGCTAAGTTTGCTTGCATCTCAGAGGACACTTTGGAGTTGGACTCTCAGCAATGCTAGAACTGCTAAAACGTTGGCAACACTTAGATACGGACTAAATGTATTTTGTATAATTGACTGGACATGTCTTTAGGGGTCCAGGGGCAGAATGGTATGGTTTAGATCTAAAATGTCTCTCCAGATTCTCATGTGTACAGTGATTAGATATAGAGGCACTATACTCACTGTGGATTCAACCACTGATCTGTACCATAACTAAATAAGGTTAAGAGGTGGGCCTGGTCCCTGGGGGTGTGAGCTAGAGGTGGGTATTCTTGTCCTTGGCTTCTCCCTTCTCACTCTGCTTCCTGGCTGCTATGGGGTGAGTACCTTTGCTTTCAGCATGCCCCTCTAACCTTCTTGTTTCTGCCTTGGAGCCTGGTGACCATGCAATGAAACCTCTGAAACTGAGCCAAAATAAACCTCTTCTCCTTTAAGTTGCATGTGTCAGGTATGTGTCCCAGTCATTGGGAAAATGACCAAGATAATAAGCAAGGCTATGATCCCTTTTCCTTCTGTAAATAAATAGAAGATAAACAACAGCGTACATTTATTAAGTTCTTCCTGTCTGTGAAGCATCATTGCTTATTGTATATGAAGCATCATATCAAGTTTTGCATGCATTATTTAACTATCTTGACTTACAGGTATACTATTAAACAAGAACTATTAGTAATCTTTCATGTGCTCTAAAGTTGGGCATTATAAAAAGATAACAATGCCATTTTTGATGAATGAGTAACTCCTGATAAGTCATTTTAAACTCACATGTCCCTCATTCTTCAGTGCCAAGTGCTTTGATCAGCTGACTCCTCAGCTAAGGTAAGGAGGGAATGCAGGGAATGCAGATGTGGCGGGAAATTAGCTTAGTAATTTAATACCAGGCAAGTCTAGGTGTGTAGCAAGACATGGGGGTGGATGGAGGGTGGAGAAGGCATGTTTGCCATCTGAGCTGATGAAAAAGCACAGAGGAAGATGGGATTGGATGGGATGTTAAATTCTGTATCAGAGAAGCAGGTTCTCACTTCTAGAACCTGACCCCTCTAATAGCCTGCTTCCACATCTTCATAAGGTAGACTGGGAAAGTAGGACATGTCAACATTGTTCCTGCCCTGTGTAGGGAACCAGGACAGGAGTACACAAAATACAGGGCATCACAAGGAGACTGCAGTGCCTTTGAGTGTTGTACTTCTTGTCCTTGTTAGATCTTTCTTCTCTGTATCTTTTATTGTAATAACCACTTGTTCTTTTCTCTGGTAGTGTCTTCCTTTCTATCTACATGAATAGATATTTCTTATCTATTACTTACTAAATTATGTTTAAAAACTCACTTAGCTCTGCTACTTTTTTTTGCTCTCAGGGTTTATTTGGCTTTCCTTCCTTTGTCTAAGGAGGAATGTCAGGTTATTTCATGACTCAAGTTTAAATGAAGGGTATCTTTTTTTCCCACACACTTCACTTCTTGGCACCCTAATATTTTCAGTTGTGGATATTCTTCTACTTACTATCATGTTAGATACCATTAAGTCCACTGCAAGTTAAAAATATTGTCAAGTCCAAATGTATTTTGTATACCTAACTACCCACCGTCCTAGTTTAGAGGATCCTTTTCTCTGTGAGCTGCAGCTATCAGCCAGTGCCCAACATCAGAGTGACGTTTTTACTACATAGTGCTAGCTCAGGGACACACCAAGACTCAAGATCAAAATGTGGATTCTAAAAACATGTATTGCTTTTACGCCATGGTCAAATTGAAAATCCCACGCCAAACCATTTACAATTTTACTGTTGCTCCAATTGCTCCTTTCAGTAGGTTTATCAGTCATGTTTTCCCAGCCAAATCCAGTAGCTCTTTCTATTATAATTATGGCTATTATTACTATCCATAGCAACAAGAAGCCACTGAATATGATTAAATGTAGTCAAGAAGGCAAGGGAATTCTGCACAGAATTATAAGGCATTTTACCTCTGTTCACAGAAAAAGGTGACAAAACCCAGATGCATGCAAACAGATACATTCAGGAGTCGAACAGTAAAGGGCTGGGGGAAGGAAGGAGAATTCTAGGGTTACAGCACAGACAGACAGAGGCACATTCCCAATCCCAGTCACTGGTGGGAAACTGCTAAGGGAATTGCCAACTGAGAGGGGCCGTCCAGACCACCATGCCTGCTCCTTCTCTGCTCATGCATATGTGTGGCGGGCTATCATCCTGTTTTTCCTTCCATTTGCCATTGTGTTTTCTTTTCTGTTGGCCCATTTTTCTCTTGGTTCCTCATGTTTGCATTTGGACATTAGAGCAATACCAAAAGGTAAAAACCAGAGGCAAAGAAGTGGGAAGGGAGAAAACCTCCACCAAAGCAGCTCCATCGCCAGTTGTGCCGTTGCCTTACGGTTGGTGTCTCATCAGACTGGAGCTGTTCATAGTTGCTCCTCTCCATCCTGCACATTATGGCATCATGTCCCCCTACTTTGTCTGCCACAGTACTGTTTCTTCACAATTCTTCTCCTTTCCTAGTCACCTTTCAGTCTACCTTGACCTCACGCTGGCAGGATCTTCCAAAACCATTGTAACCTGGGCGTGACAGTGCATGTCTGTGTTTCCATCTATGCTGGGGCTGATGAAGAAGGATCTCAAGTTTGAGGCTAACTTGGGCAACTTAGCAAGATCCTGCCTCAAAATAAAATGATGAGAAAAACTGGGCTGGGATGTAGTACAGTTGTCGACTAGCTAGCCTGCATGAGAGCTGAGGTTCATTCCCCAATACAGCAAAAAGCAAAAACATTGTGAACCATTTAAGATTATTTTTTCTCTTATAGTGATTTGACAAATCCACAGTGACTGTTGAGATTTGAATATAGTCTTAAAAATTATTTGCATCTTCTAGGGATGACTTATGAGAGTATTAGTAACCTGAAAACCAGTAGCTTGATTTACTTATTTGGCCCAGCCAGAAACCTATAAAAGACAAGCTAGGTCTGGTGTGATCCACTGTCCACTCAGTGCACTCTTACTTCAATTTTATTAGCACATTTTTGCCTGAATACTTTTTAATATCTTTTATTTTTCTGGTAAGATATTTGTTGTATACATTATATATAAAGTAAAAATATAAATCATGGAAAGTAGAAATAATAATCTCATTTGAAGTTTATGTCTAGAATGGTTCTTGAGAGATTGCTCGGTAAATGGATATTGAAAAATTAAAAGTTATTAGGAATAAGGAAACATAAATATTGTAAGTCATACAGACTTTTTTCCCTATATTTAAACCCCACAATCATTATTTTTATTTGTTTTTATAACATCTCTACCAATTTTCTCCAAAACAGTACTGTAAATCTTTCCTTAGTTCAGGGAAAACATAGTACTGAAGATTTGCTAAGTGATCCATAAATTACACCATAAAAGAAATTTAGAAATGTCTTCTCTACTGTGTCATTACCATCTGTAATGGAAGAACATTGAAGAATATTATAGTTTACAAATATTATTTCTTTTCAACAAAACATTTTGAAAATTAAATCATGAAAGGGCTCAATAAGCTTCATTCTCCACTCTGTTAGACACACACTGCGGGATAAATTTCTGGGCCCCCCATGATATGTTCTACCTGTATTACATTTGATTTGTTCATATCATAATCCAGACAATTTGATATTATTTCTTTAGTAGATTTTAAAAACATGAAATATAGTCACATCTTGCCAGTTTAGAGAGCAGCTTCATTTAGAATTCAGCCTTCTCGACAAGCTCCATGTGGTGTTTTCCATACCCAACAAAGTCTGGGGGAAAGGTCTTACAGGAGTTCAGTACGGGCTTACTAATATATGAAGGAAAAACAAGATAGAGAAAGAAAATTTAATAGAACAAGTCATTGTAAAATTAGAAAACTTGGCAATCGAGAATCTGAATATTTCTACTAGAAAAGTTAAAGACAATTTTAAGCACAAAGAAAGATGAGAGAATAAAATGACCACTAAACGCACCATTCTCAGGGGAGACCATACCATTTATGTCAAACATCATGACTATAATAGTGTTTATTTTACCACAAGCAGATCATAATTGCATTTATGGTGGGCTCAGTTATGCAACTATGCCTAAAATAACACAATGTTTCCATTGCAAGATCCTAAGAATCTCTTTTATTACGCTCTTCTTTCAAAGCCTCCCTTCAAATATTGTATTATAACTTCCAAAGTTAGAGAAGGAATATAGGCATAATAAAATATTTCAAGGAATAAAGTAAGACAAGTCTTCAGAATAATAAGCTTCACAAAGCCCTGTAAGAATTGATGCCAGTTACCACAATTACTTGCGGTCTTAAGTGACATCTTAATAAGCAGGCCTGGAAATTCATGGAAGCTGGGTATCTGTGCTGGCAAGCATGAATTTTAAACTGGTAATTAGATTCAGTCAAGGAGTCTTCTTGCCAAGGGATAAGCCTTTCAGGAGCCTTCTTGGGCTCAGGGTTCTGAGGCTCAGCTAAGAGCCTGGTCCTACCCAAACGAACAGGCTCCTCTGTCTTGGCAATGGTCTGAATTTTCCAGACTCCTTCACTGATGTTTGTGTCTCTGGGGACTGAGGAAGCAAGTGGCTTAGTATGGTTGCTCTCAATTGCCTAAGATGCCATCAGTTTTCCAGAACGCTGTCTATAGCTCCTCTCAGCCTCCAGGATTTAGGGTGGCCTGATGAGAAGGAGAACTCTGGTACTCTGAAGCACCTCAACGAAAGCTCTCAATGCCAAGTTTTCAGAGAGTGCAGACGAGAGGGTGACAGGCATGCAAGTCAGTTTCTTCTGTCCCTTACTTGCCATCCATCAGACCAACGGCAACCTGGCACGAAGCCACGCAGACAAACTATCAAGATCCGTTTACAAGCATCCCTGATTGAACCCAGTCTTCCCTCCATTGGCACCTTCCAGCAGAAACAGCAGAAATCTATGACCTAAATATTTCTTCTGGAGTTTTCTTGTACTTTCTTTACCACAGTAAAAACCCTTCTAAGAGGATAATTTTCATCTGCTTATTCCTAACATCATCCTTGATTTAATGTGGAAATCTGGGTTATTTTGACACCTGCAGGAAGGTTAACAAGAAAATGAGTAGGCTCATCTGCCTAGGGGTGTGTCAGATTGAAAGCTACTACAGTCAGCCCTTCAGGTTTCGGGGCCTCTGAATTCATGAATTCAACCAACTGAGGTCAAGAACATTCATTAATTGCATTAATTGCAGCTGTACGGAACATGCATGGGCTTTTTTTTTTATCCTTCCCTAAACGGTATAGTTATAAAATCCATTTCCATGATATTAACACTGTTACATATTATAAGTAATTTAGAGGTGATTTATAGTATACATGAGGGTGCATGCAGGTCACATGTAAGTACTAGCCTATTTCATACAAGAAAGTTGAACATTTACAGATTTTGATATCCCCAGGGGTTCTATGGATACTAAGGAATGACTGCATTTTTGGACCGGCAAAGGCATTGTGCCACCTAGTGGTAGCTTTTCAGAACTGGTCTTTCAAGTCTTGCCATGGGATTTATGAATACTGATGGGAAAAACCAGTCGTTTTTTAAACCAAAAACACTGGCTATGGAAGAGGCTGGGGAAAACTAAATAAAGTAAACACTTAAAATTAATATTCAATAAAAATTCTCCTAATCAAGAATCAAATAACATTTGCAATTCTTCAGTAGAACTCATATGGTTTATTTGATGGGTTTAAATCCGAAGAAAGCTGTGCCAGAAATTAATGCTTATCTTGTAAATAGTTGAATTCCCTCCCTGTTTTGGAACAATCAATAAAAGCCTGGCTTGAAATCTGATTGAAACAGCCACTCTAATTAACAAAATAAAGGACATAATTCAGACAAGCATAATAAGAGTCCTCTGTTTAAAGTACAAGAGTGTGTTGGTCACAATGACAGGTCCTAATCTCCCCGCTGAAGAGTGACTTCCAAGGAATAAAGTCAGCTTAGATGGATTTTCCATTTAAACGGTCAAGGATTAAAAGGAGTTGGTTGGACAAGCATAACTCATTCATATAACATTCCACTTAAAATACACATACACATCATGATATCCTTATGAAAATAAGCTGTCTTTTTAGTCACCGGAATTTGAAAGCAAAAGCTGACACTAAACCATTTTGATGAATATGTGACATGGCTGGAGGATTATGCCACACTTCATTCCTCTGAATTTGTGAGCTTCTGTGACTATTGTATCACGTTGTGCAATTTTCAGGGCTGGGTCCCCTTAGAGGTTACTTATAAGAAAACATACATTCCATTTGAAACCTGACCAGGCTCATTTCTGTGCTAGATAGATTCGTTATGACAACCTTTAATTGGGCAAACTGCCAAAGTGCAGCCAGTTTAACAGGCCTGTTTAAATGTAACACGCAGACTAATATCTTCTTTGACTTATTTGTTGAATATAATTTATTGAATAATACATGATAGGGAGAAAGTACAAAAGTTTTCAAAGGGCTAGAGAGTTTAAAACTCCACAAAACTTGTTTGCATAAAGGAAAGAAACTTTAGGAGCTTAAAAAATTCACATCTTGTCAAACACAGTCATACAGCAGAGTAAGCCATGAATAACTTTGGGAGCTAAAAGAGTTAATTTCTCCTAAAACTCATTTACATCAGGCTTTGGGGAATGAGAAATGCATACACAGTTCAATTTATAATACATACATGACATTTTTGCCTTATTTAATTTTACAAAATTCGGAAAAGTAGTCATTAAATCCTGTCCTCTGAAATAACATAAAAAAAGACTTGTTATATTTTTCAATATTTGTCTTAATTTAAAGGCCCATATTTGGTTGCCAGCGATCTTAACAAAAATCTTAGATACCACATGCCCTCCTCTAGAACAAGCTTAAATCAGTTAGCAACCTTGCTGTTTTTTTGAACTGCAATAACAAAATTTACCAAATGATTATGCTTTTTATGTTAATGAAACTATATCAAGTAAATTTTCAATATGGTTGTTCACAGCCCTTTCAAGAGCAAATTTCTCTATGATCTCCATTAGAATAATGTCTTTTAGCCTCTCATTCCCAACCTCTGTTGGAAGCAGTGCATAACTCAGCCTGGCAACTGTGGAGTGGAACTAATTCCTTCCTCTTAACGCCTGTCTCCAATTAGCTGGTGGGAAATATAAATGATTTACTTAAGAGACAGCTTTTCCCTTTTACTCAAGCCTATTACCATTCTCATCCAAGCATCACACTGCCACTAATTGTCTTGGGAAGCTGGACTGTGCAGTGGTAAAGAGCACAACATTGCTAGTGTTGTAACCAGCGCAAGTCAGTTAACCTTCTCAAGCCTCAGTTGCCTCACTTCTTGAACGGGATCATGTCTGTTTCATACACTTTTCCTAAGTATTAAATGAAAAATGATGCCTGCAGCAACTTAATGTTGCCTGGCCCTTACCGTTATTCAACAAATTCGTCATCATCACCTAACTCACAAGAAACTAAACAAAATAACCATAAAAGATGAAATGAAATAAAGAAATCTAAAAGACATGTATAAGATGCAGTAAAAGGACCAAGGATGTTTCAGCTATGCATCTTCTCAGTATAAAGTCCCGCTAACTGGCGACCACCGGAATTCACAGAGCTTTGGCGATCAAGAACTCACTACTGCACACAGCAGCTCTGATGAGTGCAATATTTTACTTCAGAAATAAATCCTCTATTAACTTTGTGCTTTTTCATCTAGAAAGTGTCAAGTTTATCATCTATTGCACAGCTATTGAAGACAGCTATTGTGCTCCCCGATTACCTATTCTGCTTTTAGTTGCTAACGAGAGTCACTCCACCAAGCTTAAGTTCTAAGGACTTCTAAAGTCTATTACAGATTAAATGCCACTGCCAATTAATTCTTCATCACTTCTGGTACCTAGTATTGAGAGGGAATCTGAAGGGTGCTCTGGCACTGTAGGAGACCAACACAGTCAATTGGACCCCTGTAAAAGTGTGTGGGTTGTGGTAGGGGGAAGCACTGGTGGCAAGTATTTATTGTCCCTGAGGGTTCCTAGGATCTTTTTCAAGGTAGGGGTGATATTTTTTCACACCTTGTTCCCCTGAACATAACTCTGCAAATGAATAATTGGTTTTATCATACATTTTTTACATATTCTACATTCATTAAAAACTCATGTTCTTAAATTTCAGGAACGTATGCAATAGATACTACATATGCGTATAAATGGCATTTAAACTACTTTTGATGGATAGATACACTGCATTATTATATATAATAAAATCTTATTTCCTTCATAATTAAAAGGAACATAAATACATCTATGAGCTAGAAAATGAGGTTCATGTGAACTATGATAATAAACTTTGTTTTCCTTCATTCCCTCCTTCTTTCTTCATGTTCTTGTTTCTTCCATCATTCCTTGTTATTACATGTTTATTGCAAATTTTATATTATAAAATTATTTGATTCTTGTTACAAATGAAAAAAAGGATATATCAAAAAGAAAGCAGTAATTTCTATCTATTCATTTCTGAGAAAACAAATAATCTGACTTCTTTTTTCATGTTTCTCTGTAATCATATAAATCTATACACATATTTAAATTTATTTTTCATTCCAAAATAGGGGCACATCGCACATACTACAGTACTATGCAACCTTATCAATTAATGTTCTGTTGTATTTTGATATTTAAATCAAAATCTTCAAAATAAATCTTTTAAAGACCAAACTATTCCCAATATAAGCATATGAACAGCTTATGTTTACACTTTTGTTAGTGATTTAGGATCTAATGCAGTTTTTCACAGGACAGTTCCTTACATAGGAACTATTTAGCTTCAGGGTCTCAGTAACAAAGATAAAGATCATGCTTTTGCCATCTTCTCTGAGAAGGGACTCCTCTGAGTAGTAACTAGAGAGATGAGAAGGCTCCCCTGTTTTCTGAGAACTCTGTGTAAAGAGAGAGGTCCTAGTTATACCTATGACTGAGCTGCTGAATCTCTCCAAATGTGAGTCACTTGGAAATTCAGGTGAGAGTTGCTGATGAAAATGTAGCGTAGGGACCCAGGAAAACTTCTATTGTCATGAGATAATAATTTCTGCTTATAAGTAAGTCTACTAAAATATTTCAGTTCTAGATATGAAACTTAGATTTAAAAGTCATATTTGTGCTCCAGTTCCCTAATTTGACACTGATGAATCCTAGACAACTCTTTCCTTCAACAATCAATAATATATGCACGCGCATGTGTGTGTGTGTGTGTGTGTGTGTGTGTGTGTGTGTGTGCTGGAAAAACATGATGCACATACTCCTTCCAGCACTACCAAGAAGATCCAGGGATGAGATGATGCAGAGAAAAGTGCTCTATCAATTGTGAAATGCAATCTCAAATTCAAATTATATAAAGAAATTCTTCACTCAAACTGTCAAACTCTTTACCTTAGGAATTTAATAAACACACTAGAGAGGCTTTTTTGTTGTTGTTTTTGTTATGTTTTGTTTTTATCAGTACCATTTAAAAAGATACATACCAAAAATTTTTTCTTACAAAAAACTCTGTCAAAGGGGCTGAGGTCAAATAGCCAGACATGCCCTGTATTCCTGCTGACTGCTGCTGGGACACTTGCCTCCCACAAGTGGCCAGTGCTGACTGAGAAACAGCCAGGTACACCCTTGAAAACGTGCTGCCATCAAGAGTCTCATTGTAGTTGCACAGGCTGTGAGAGCAACTCAGCCCCTGCATGCCTGCACTGGGGAAGCCTTGGTGTAAAGCACAGGTCTGGAAAGCCCACCCTGCACCCCATTGCCTCCCTGGGAACCTGCATTCAGAGAAACCCAGGTGTTTGGCCCATTACACCACAGATGGGCAGCCAATGCTAGAAGCATCTGGGACCCCACAACCAGCTTGTCTGGAGGAACCCAAGAAAATGTCAAGATGGAGGAGCAAAATGCAATCTCAGACCTCCAACCCACACAGAACAAGTCCAGGAAACATATACATAAAAAAGTTGGAAGTTGCACACCTAAAATTTTTGAAATGCTAATCACTTAAGAGACAACTTTATGAGGTTGTAAGAGAAATTAGATCATAAATAATATCTCAGGTAAAAGCAGAAATGACAACCATAATGAAAGAATTACTGAACATATAGAAAGCAGACAGATTAGAAAAAAGAGCATAGGAAAATGATGGAAACCATGCATGAACAATATAGGAAAGAAGTACAATGCCTGAAATAGATTCAAAGGGATATCCAAGAAATTAAAAACTCTATTGAAAACTGTCAAAACTGCTTGAACAAAACTGAAGAAAGACTGTCAGACCTTGAAGACAGGATTGTAGCTAGTGATCGTGAAAGAAAAAATCTTTTAAAAATAAAGAACCAGGAAATAACAAGTCAATGTTTGCAAGATGATGCAAAGAAAAATAACTTAAGAATGACAGGTGTCTGTGAAAAAGCAGGAGTCAACACAAATGACATAAAAAACTATTTACAGAATAATAGAAAACTTTCCAAGCATGGGGAAAGCACCTGACATGCAGATAAGTGAGGCATATAGAACTCCAAATAGCCACAACCAAAATAAATCTACAACCAGGCATATAATAATCAAGATTCCAGAAATTCAGCATAAGAAGAGACTATTAAAAACTGTTAGAGTAGAAACAGATTACCCATAAAGGAAAACCCATTAGAGAAGCAGATTTCTCAACACAAAACATCAAGAACAGCTTAGACTGAAGTATTTCAAATCCTGAAAGAAAACAACTTCCAATCCAGACTGATATACCTTGCAAAACTACCTTTCAAAGTTAATGGAGAGAAAAGGTATCTCCATGACAAAGAACAACTGAAGGAATTCATTACTAACAAATCAACCCTACTAAGAGCTGCAAGATATTCGAGAGAAAGATAAAGATGCCCATGGTTCCTGGAACAGCATCAGAGAGGGACTGACAAGCAGGGCAGGCAGTTGAATGGAGGGGAAAAGTAGGGGGCCAATGGCAGAAGCATAGCATGGCAAAAACAAGCCAATGCATACCAATCATAACCATTAATGTAGATGGTCTCAATTCACAAATTAAAAGAAACACAGGCAGGGTGGATCAAGAAAAAAAGATCCATCAATATATTTAATACAAGAAACACATTTAAGTAAAAAGGAAATTTATAGACTGAAAGTCAAAGGAGAGAAAACAATGTTCCATGCAACAGGAAACCAGAAAAAAGCAGGGATAGCTTGCCCATCAACCACAAAATGGATATGAGAGATACAGTATTTTTATAAAATGGAAAGCTACTCAGCTATACAGAAGGATAATCTCGAGGGTCTTGTAGGTAAATGAACACAACTTGAGATCATGCTCATGGGTGAAATGGTTCAGACTCACAAGGTGAACATCAGGTTGTCTCCCTAGTAGAAAAAACTGAAGCAGTTAATGGGGTCCAAAATGTACAATAGATATTATGAAAGTGAAAAGGGAAAGAAACACTAAAAAGGGAAGATGGTAACCAGTAATTTCCTATTACTTTGTTTTGAAGCCCTATATTGTTTTCATTGTTTTGTTTTGTTTGACTTTATTATGTCTGATGATATGATAGCTATTTTGAAGATAACAAGATATACTATGGTATCCATTGTTAATTTCCTATTATCTTGTTTTGAAGTCCTGTAACACTTTCATTGTTTTGTTCTGATTGGCTTTATTCTATTTTGTTTTGTTTGATTTTATTATGTCCGATTGTATGGGCAGATATTTTGAAGATAACAACAGGCATTATTGCAGCCATTGTTGATTTTTCTATTACTTTGTTTTGAAGTTCTTTATCACTTTCATTGTTTTGTTTTAATTGACTTTATTCTGTTTTAGTTTGTTTGGTTTTATTCTCTTTAAAATAAAAAAAGAGTTGAGGTGCAAATTCTATATTTATGGATTATATCTGTATTTTAAATTTGTCAAATTTAAGTCTCAGACAGGTAACATGGATAGGATGTGTTTGAGCTAGAACTAGATTATAAGACTTCAAATTCTTGGTCAAGAACATTTTCAAAATTGATTAACCTGTCATCTTCCTACTCTAAATATCATAAGATGCAGAGAAAACTATGAAAGACGAACCTCAAGTAGGCTCACAAGAAGGTTATATATGTATATATAATAAAAATGTGTGTATCTATACATATATATCAAGTTTTAGTCATTTTAAAAATAAATACCCGATGATAGTTGTTTCCTTACTAGCTATTTCTTTGACAAAGGAAATTATTTGCCTCCCATATTCCACATTCCAGATGAAAAATCAGTGTATAGTTCACCAGCTATGTCAGCCTGTCCTTACTGTTTCCAATCCCAGGAAATTTAGCTACTTGAAAACAGGCTTAGTTGTTTGAAGCTGCACAAAAATAAGTGGGACTCCTCAGCTCAAGCATTTATTTAGGTCTTAAAATTCTCACTTCAATTCTATGAGCATTCTGACATATAACCCTGTGACAAAGGTATATTTAATTCACCATAAATATTTACTTATTTTATGATCTCTTCAATTCTAAAATAAACATCAAATTCTCAAACCATTACAAGTTTCATGTCAAAAACATCTAATGTTTTATCAGTGATAAAACTTTTCTTCACAATTATAATAACTAGACCTTTCTTGCACAGAATGTATTTTATGACACAGACAATGCTTTTAAACTTGGTGTCATAAGTCTGAACATATTTATTGTTCAACTATGCTTTCAGAGATTATACTAAGGTTTAGTTTACATGTTAAATTTATCCAGCTATATGATTTTTGAGCTCTTATTTTTTTTTGTTTATAACATGTCTAAATTTTTGTTTTCTATTATTGTCAATACTTGATTCGAGCATCCAGTATCTGTTTTACAGTTTGGGAAACCAATTACATTAATTTCTGTATGGCATACCTAACATACTACCACAACAGTAGTGGCTAAAAACAATTTAATGGCTCATAGTTTCTGTGGGGCAGCATTCTGGGCAGAAATCTCGGTAGCATTACCAAAATGATTTAGGGATGAGATACAGGGAAAAGTGTGTTATCAACTGTGAAATGCAACCTCAAGTTCAAACTATGTAAAGAGATCCTTTGCAGACCTGAGACAGTAAAATGAAATATCAGTCAGGGCTAGGTTCTTATCTGGAAAAGAATATACTTATGAGCTTACAGGATGTTGGAGGAATTCACTACTGTGCCTGTTGGAGTTATGGTAGCTTGCCTCTTCAAAGCAGAAAGAAGTACACAAATTCTTAAGCAAGTCTTCTAGAAAGATGGTGTCAGGTAGCATCTTCACGAGACAACATACCATCACTCTTGCCATATTCTATTGATTAGAAGCCAGTTATAGGTTTAACCTAAATTCAGAAGGAAGGAATTATAAAATCTAGCTATAAATTCCAGAAGTGGGGTTCCTGGGAGCTTCCTTAAAATGAGTGAGCCACCTGACTTACTCAATCTACTTAGTGTCAAATGCAAAATTAAAATAACACACCCACAACAAGAGACCAAGGAGCCTATGGGCAGTTCACCATAACTACTCTTAGAACTTTAACTGTAATTATTTCCTGAATTTTGGTCATGTCCAGAATTGTCTGGATATTCAATAGAAGATTTTTATATATACAGAATTCTCAAATCAAGCATCATAACATTCAAAAAAACATTTCTCTGTCCCATTTTTATTCATCCCTAGATAGTAAAAACGTTTGTCTAATTTACAGTTATTCCTACACTAAAATACTTTTTTATTAAGGCAGTTGAGTCTATCTCTGGCTAATACCTGGTTACTAGACAATGTTTGTCTAGGTCAGGGCACAGTGGTGAAATTCTTAGGGTAGAAGACAAGGCAGAAGTCTCCCTTGCTCTCTTCCCCTGGAAAAGCATGCTTATCCTCTTAAACAATGGGCTGTATCCTTCTGAAATTTACTTTGGTGACTTAAAAAATTCCCTGTGAAGTTGCCATATAAGGAATACTTGAACAATCCTAAATACACTTGAACAATGTTTATATCTTTATTGTACCTCCTACCTTAAAATATGTTTTTATAGTTTCCTATCCTGTACATTAATAGATCAGTTACCTATGTTTTCTTTGGTACCATGTGGTAGACGTCAGAAGCAAAATATTTAGTGCAAGTAAGTACTTTAAACCAAAGTTGCTATCATAAAGTCTTTTGAGTAGTTATTTGGACAACAAAAAATGTATGCCGCAAGTGGGTGAACATTTAAATACATTCAAAGAAAAGCAAATGCTTGTCACTTCTGTCAACATTTGCTACATTTATTGGATGATTAAATAATCTCTCCTAGACATTCTTCAAAACAAGGAGAGTTTATTCTATGACCAAATCCTGTCTGAAAAAGAATGTCTGGCATTTGAAAGTACAATTGAAACTTTTTAGTCATGATATTCAATTAGATGAGCCATTGAAACTAAATAAAACATAATCCTATACTGAAAATTGAAAACAATAAACAAAATATAGTAGCACAAGAATCTTCAAACTGTAGTTGGAATAATGAAATTATGCTAGTGACCTAATCTGACTGGTTTATCCTTAGTTTCATAATTTGCAGAATGTTGCACAGAAGTTGGTATAGAAAACAATTTTGTTAGGTACTGTTTTTTTCATTTTCATTTGGAAGATAAGGAGATGGCCATTAACCTAAACAGAGTATAAAAATTGAGCCATAGAATGAAAATGTTCCATTATTGAGTTTTGAGTTCAAACTGAGTTTCAAGTAAAAGATGAAATTTTTGATAGTGGATGTGTGATAGAGAATACCATTCCTTCCCATGCATACTCCTCTCAACTACTTCCAATTACTAAGCATCTTTTGTGGGAGCTGGGGAGGTAAAATACAGAAAAAATTCAGGACAGTTAGACATGTCTAAAAACTGTATGCTGTTCCCACTTCCCCGAGACTCTTGAAGAAAACAGGCACGGATATAACCTATTTTATATTTTATGTTTTGGGATCTCAGGAGGAAAAAAAAACATTGCTTACTTTGTCTTAACACAAGGAGAACTTAGTTTTCAGAGAAAAGTTCTCCATACCACTGAAGCAGCAATAGTGGTAGGACATATGTATCTAGGCATGGCAGGGGAAAAGATTCTATACTGACACATCTACACCCTCAACTCTGTTTTCTCTTGGCTAAAGAGACACATAGAAAAGACCTTTTAGTTTGTAGATGGGCTCAGACAATATAAATGGTCTGCATGAGAATATTCAATTTAGTGCTTCATCAGACAGAGAAGAGGTAGACAATTTCCACCAGGAAACTGCTAAATAAAGCTGCTCCTTGGCATGAGTAGTAGCAAGGATATAGAACACTGTCAACATTAGTGGAAGGTCCACACTGTCTTCAAGTGACTATTAATGACATGTATATTGAAGGATATTGGGATAAATTATCACCTTGAGCATAAAGCTAGGTTACAAGCCTTCTTCTCTACAGCAGCACTTACATAAAATCCCCAGAGGATGGAGAGCAAGAGTCCCAAGCCCAGTAGCATAATTTATCTGAAGAAACTACAGTAGTTTCTTGCATCAGGACAAATACGGCGAGGTAGAGAAAGGGGTATAAAACAAATTAAATTACTTTTCTTGCACACTTCAGAGTGTGACTATAATGTTTATACTCACCAAATCTATACTTGGATAGGCAAATCTATAAATTCTGGAATATTAAGTTTTTTAAGTACTTTTAAAAGTATACAATAAGTTATATTTCTTGTGAAATAATAAATACTCATCAAAATTTAAGAAGCGAGATAAAGAGTTTTAGTCTTTCACTAAGACCATCCTTCATTGTTATATCTCTGGAAACAGTCTCCCTCTTCTGGCTTTTAGGCATTGTGACTATCATGTATGGATACTTTTGTCCTTTGTTTGCCTTAACATATTTACATAGTGAGCAAAGTGATCATGTATAGTCAGATATGCCATAATCACGCAGCAAAAGACCTTGCTTTCATAAATTTAAGGCAGCACCCACCTAAAGGAACCTCAGTTAACTTTCTACTTTTATGAATGTATAATTTTTTTTCAAGTTTTACTGTATATTATCACATATCATATGTACTGATGCTAGCAGAAGAGTTTCACACAAAGTGTGAAAGACAATATATACAGGTACTCTAATACAGGATTGCCTGAGCTTTGAACTGCCTTGAAATATAAACTTTAGATTCCTATGCATTGTTCAGTTATCACTGTAAGAGTAGAATAAACATCTCTACCCCAAATGGTCAGAAAACTGCAAATAATTGCAATACAATTTAAAACCAAGGTTCTATGCCTGACAAAAGCAAGGCTTATACTTACCAAGACCATATGGGATCATCTAGAAGAAGAAAAAAAATGAAAGAAATTTGTCTAATTGCAGCACATAAGGGTTGAAAAAGGAAATATGTACTTTAAATATCTAATTAAAAACAATCCCTGTGTGGAAGATGACCATCTTCAGCTGTGTGTGTGTGTGTGTGTGTGTGTGTGTGTGTGTGATTTCTTTCGTTTTTATTTTCCTTGGGGATTAAACCCAAAGCTTGTACATTGAGTTAGATTCCAAGTCCTTTAAAAAAATCTTTTTTGAGACAGGTTTTCAGTAAGTTATCCAGCGTGGCCTGAAGCTGTGATCCTTCTGCCTCAGCCTCCCAGTGTTCTGTCACTATGTTTGACTGACCATAGCTTCTTAATTGGCATCATGTCAGAAGGGCTTTTTGTGTGGGTACACAAATGATTCAATTCTAGGACAGAATCTATCCAGTCCATCTGCACAGAATCACTTTAATAATTATAATGAAATTTAATTAAACTATATATATTGTACAAATCACAAAATCCATGATAGGATATGACTGTTTTTTCTTCAAATTAGGAAGGATACTTTTAGTGTTGCTGGTTACGAAGTTTTATTTCTGTCATTAAGAAAAAAAACCCTAAATATAAATCTGGGAGCCAAATGTGTCTGGTGATTGATATCTTATGGCAAATTTTTAAAAATACTTTTAAATAATTTTTCTAAGCACTATATTCCTTTAGGGAAGTTTTAGGTTTGCTGCCAAAATTAAAAGGAGAGTACAAAGGTTTATTTGTCACCTGGCACTGAACATGCAAAGCTTTCTGTTACCAACATTACCCATCTGAATGGCACATTTTCTACCACTGCTGAAACCTACATTGTTTTTGCCCAAATTCTGGAGTTTACATTAGGATTTAGTCTGGGTATTGTGTATTCTGGGTTTTGAACAAATATATAATGCCTTGTATCATTATATATAACTATTATGGTATCTCATGGAGAAGTTTCACTGTCTTCAAAATCCCTTATGTCTTTCCTAGTCATCCATCTCCTTCAAAGTCTAACAGTTACTAGTCTTTTTGATGTCTTCATATTACCTTCTTTTCCAGAATAATATATAATCGGAATCATACAATATGTGGACTTTTCAGACTAGCTTCTTTCATACAGTGATATATATTTATGATTCTTACATATGTATTATGGCTTGAAATTATATTTTTTAGTCTGAATAATATTCTGCTGTCCAGATATATTATAGCTTTTTATCCACATGCATACGGAAAGATATCTTAATTGTTCCAAGTTTTGGCAGTTATGAAGACAGCAGCAATAAAGATCCATGCACATATTTTTGTGCATGCAAGTGTTCAGCTATTTTGGTCAACTCTCAAAGAGTGAGATTCCTGGGTTGTATGGTAAGAGTATGTTTTGTTTTTAAAGAAAGAACCAACTATCTTCCCTGCTTTACTATTTTGCATTCTCACCAGCAATGAATGAGAGTATTGACTCTGAAATTTAGCCATTTAATAGGTGTGTAGTGGTATCTCACTGCTGTTAATTTGAATTTGCCTGATGACATAGAACGTGGAACATCTTTTCATATGCTTCTTTCCCACCTGAGAATCTTCTTTGATTAAATTAAATTAAATTAAATTAAATTAAATTAAATTAAATTAAGGTTTGGGCCTGTTTCATCTGGTTTGTTTTCTGATGAGGAAATTTTAAGAGTTCTTTTATTTATTTAATTGAAAAATTGTGTATGTTTACTGTGTACATATTTAAACTCTTTATATATTTTGGGTATTAATTCTTTACCAGGTACATGGTTTGCAAATATTTTCTCCCACTGCATAGGTTATCTCTTCACTCTGTTATTTATCTGGCTGCACAAAAGCTTTTTAGCTTTATATAATCCTGTTTTTACTTCTGCTGCTTATATTTTTGGAGTCATATCCAAAAACATTGTTGGCAGATGAATATCATTAAGATTTTACTCCATGTCTTCTAGTAGTTTCATAGATTAATATCTAACACTAAAACTTTAATTCATTTTGAATTAATTTTTATGTTATAACATTTAATTGCATTCTTTTATATATGGCTGTCTAGTTCCCAGAACTATGTATTAAATATTGCTTCTTTCTCTATTTTACATTCTTGGCAACTTTACCAAAGATTAACTATCATACATGCATGAATTTACTTGTGGATTCTCTGCTTTGCTGCATTGGTATATGTGTCTATGTTCACATCGACAGTACTATACTGTTTTGAGTGCTATAGTTTTGTACTCTTTTAAAGATGGGTAGTTTAATGCCTACATTTTGTTCCCTTTTACTCAAGGTTATTTTGGTTATTTATCTGGAGTCTGCTTTGATTCCTTAACAATTTTAGGAGTGTGTCTTCTATTTCCGTGAAAAACATCATTGGGATTTTGGTATGTATTGAATCTATATATTGCGTGAAGCAGAACAAACATTTAACAATATTAATTCTTCCAATCCATGAGCATGGACTATGTTCTCACTTGTTTGTGTGCTTTTTAATTTTCTTTCAACATTCCTTAATTTTTGTCTTTCAACTCCTTACTTAAATATATACCTACATATTTCACTTTGTTTCAGTAGCTATTATAAATGTTATTGTTTTATTGATTTCTATTTTGGGTGGGTCATTTTTAGCATATAGAAATGCTACCAATTTTTGTGTGACTTTTGTGTTCTACAACTTTATTGAATTTATTTTTTAGTCCTAAAATATTTATGGCAGAGTAATTAGGGTTTTCTAAGTATAAGATCATGTCACCTGTCACCAGGAACAATTTAACTGTTTCCGTTCAAGTTTAGATACCATTTATTTCTTTCTCTTGCACAACTGTTCTTGCTGTGACTTCCAGTAACATGTTGAATAGATGTGGGAGGAATAGCATTCTTGTCTTGTTCCTGATTTCAGAAGTTTTCAACTTTTTGCCATATGATGTTAACTATGAGCTTGCCATTTTTTTTGTCATTCCTTTTGCATCTAATTTGTTCAGAGTTTTATCATTGGATTTTGTTAAATGCTTTTCCGTATCTATGAAATTATAGAGTTTTATATTTTGTCATGTTAGTGTAGTAAATCACATTTAGAGATTTGTGGATATTGAATCATCCTTTAATACTGGGATAAATCCCACTTGATTGTGGCAAATGATCCCTTTAATAAAGAGATCTTTACATATTTTGGGTAACTGTGATTTTTTTCTGATATCTTGTTTGTAAATTTTTTATTAGTCTGTTTTTCTTTTCTTTTTCTTCTCTCTTCTTTTCTTTTTTCTTTTTTTTTTTGGACAGGGGCTCACTATGTTGTTCAGGTTGCTCCTGAACTCACTACGTAGCCTACGGTGGTCTTGGACTTGCAGCAATCCTCCTGTCTCAGCCTTGCAAGGGTTGGGATTTCAGGTGTGCACCACCTTGCCGAGCTGCAAATATTTTTTCTAAGTCTTGTCTTCTCATTTTCTTGTAATTGTCTTTCCCAGAATAGAAATTCCTTATTTTAATAATGTCCAGCTTATCAATTTTTTTCTTTTTAATGGATCATAGTTTTTTGTTAAATCTACACAGGCATTATCATCCTGAAGGTCATCCAGAATTTTTCCTATGATTAAAAAAAAGGTGGTATATATGCACAATGAAATAATATTCAGTCACAAAGAATGTAAATTCTGTCATTTGCATAAAAATAGATGGGTCTGGAGAATATTATGTTGAATACAATAAGCCAGATTTAGAAAGACAAATATTGTATGCTATCCCTAATGTATCAAATCTAAAAAAAAATCCCTGAAAGCAGAAAGGAGATTATTATTACATAACAGGAAAGGAATGGGGGCAGGATGTAAAAATGCAAGGGAGGTAATGGGGTAATGCATATGCTCAAAATATAAGCATTCAAAAATCAACAATTTGTAATATTATTAGGCACTAATATAAAAAAAGAAACATTTTATCATATGGCATCTACTAGGAATTTTATAGTTTTATGCTCACATTTAGGTCTATTGTTCTTTAGAGGTTAATTTTTAAGAAGAGTGTAAAGACTTGCCTAAATTCATGTTTTTGCACATGGATGCCCAGTTGTTCAAGTACTATTTATTAACAAGACTGTCTATTCCACTGTATTGTCTTTGCTCCTTTATAAAGACCATTTGGATAGAGCACATTTCAAGTTAAAGAAAGTAATCATAATTACTTGGCAGACAGTAAGGTATAAAAAATCAATAGCTTCAAATCATGCAGATCTGGTTTTGCATGCAAAGTCCCTTTCTTACCAGCTGTGTGACCTTCAGAACCAGATATTTACCCTCGTTCAGCTTCAGTTTCCTTACCTCATGGCCACTGTGTCAGTTTCATACTTACATACTCTGAAGTCAGTCTGTAAACTTTACCAGCTGATTCATCAATCTGTACCTTAGTTTTCTCTTAAGATTAGTCATAAAATTTTATGCTTTGATTTTGTAACTTGAACAACTACTTCTAAAATAATAATATATAATTTATCAACTAGTGATTTCTTATTGTTATTTTTTGACTAGTCATTTCTTACTTTTTTTGAAATTCTGTATTATTTCTAGCCTTTTTCTGTTTATTTCTCTAAATAATAAAACAAAATTAATCATAATAATAAAAATGTCCATCATTTTAACTATTACACGTGTAACAAATTTAGCCAGTATCTGATAAATGACGTTATGGTCTGTGTTCAGATGCCCCACCAAGCCTCATGCACTCATGGAGGTAGCTGAGTCTGGTGTTTGTGATTGGTTTGTTGTCTAGCACAGGGATTAATGGTGTGAGTACTGCACCAGCCCAGGGGCAAGGAGCCAACACACAATATAAGGGTGGGAAGGAGGCATGCTTTGCCTTTATGCCCTTTCACTCTTGTTGCTTGCTGCTGCCATGAATGAGCTGCCCATCCGCTATATACTCTGCCTTGGAGCCAGCTGAGTATGGACTAAAACCTCCAAAAACTGTAAGCTAAATAAATCTTTCCTTCCCTAATTTTGGATATCAGGTATTTTGTCTCAACAAGAAAAAAGTAACCTATACAAATGATAAATATAGTCTGTTACTACATTCATCACTATCACCATCATCATCACTACCAGCTGCTCCATATTTCAGTCAGTTGTCTTACACATTCTCCAACATGAAGCATAGGGTACCCTGTGGGGCATCTCCCCTTATATAAAACAGGATGGCTGAGGCATGTTAGCAAGTCTTCAGTCTCTTTGTTCAGATATGCTCCTTAGATTCCAAGAATAAAGTAAAAAAAAATTTTGTCTTCTCCTCTTATATTTAAATTTTATAGACTACAGGAGTATTCTTATAAATGAAGACAATTCATTAACTTCACAATTAAAGTGTACAACTGTTTGGCTTTTAATATATTGTGCAATTACCACCACTGTCTAATGCTACAATTTTTTCCCTCCCAAAAAACCTTAAAGTCACTAGCATATAAATTTTATTTTCAATACATCAATTTGGAGGATTGAATTGTTTTACTAGTTGATCGCTATAGTGGGGAGGGGAGACAGTAAGCTACTCCAATATTCACCCTTTCTTCTTCCTCAAATGAGACAACCTGAATAGTCTATATTCCATACACACAGGCATGGCTATGTAACTAAACCCTCGCCAATAAGACATAAAAAGAAACAGTGAGTTTCAGCTTCTAGAAAGCTCCTTAAGAAGCCTGTATCTGAACTTTCTCCTCACTGCTTAGAATACAGATTTGATAGCTGGAACTCTAATGGCCATTTTGCCACAGCGTATTTAAGTGTATGAGTCAGAGGCCTAGATGATTGAAAAAAGAGATGGGCCTGCTCTTTCCCACATTTGATCATAAAATGTCTTTAAAATTTTTATATCTGAATTATTTTTTACATTGGAGAAAAACAAATGTCTGCATATCCCACTATTTGTGATATACACAGGACTTAATAGTAGACAGCACAACCTTTGAGTCATACTTCCATCAGTGTTGTAAGTCTGGAATTACCAAAAAAACATAAAGCCAATTTCTTCTGTTTTTATTAGTAATAATTATGACAAATTGATGCTCCACACAGAGAACATTGTTTTCAGCCACTCATTTAATTAATCCTCCATATTAATCTCTGCACATTCACTCATTCATACTTTGGGACATGTTTAGTATATACAGTCCAGCAGTCCCCATAGAAACTTGGAACACTGCTGGCAGTGGTAATGGCTGTGCCTTCAAATTAATCTATAACACTCCACTTTCAATCCGGAGGAAAGAAACCATCTGAACGCTTATACATCAATACTAAAATCTGTTAAAAGGCAGTAAGATTTGCAAAAATACCTCTTTGTGAGAATATAATTACTATATGAAATAAAGGTCACCTGGAATTCTGCATTCATTAGCTTTTTAGAAATTTTTCATAATCAAGTTCAACTCCTTACAAGACCAAAATAAATAAAAGTACTATTTCTGAAGTCTTCCCTATTAAAAGGAAAATTAATGATACTTCAAATCTAAGCATTCTGCCATAACTCTAGTTAATTAACCTAAAAAGAATATTCTCACAGACTTAAACATTAATATGCTAACTTCCGGGCAGTATACATTGTTCAATTCATCCTTATAAACTCTGTATGTTGATAGGTTCTCAGTTAATAGTTTTTTAGTTGAATCATACTCTGTAAATGTATATCACTGTAATCATTTAAGTAACAGATCAGTTTTGTGATCTTGGGATAGTTATTTTTCTTTTTAGTATCTTTCATATGTTAGAGGGATATAAAATTATCCTCCTGAGGCAAATAAAATATGTATGCCTCATCTGTTAAAAGAGGACACAGTCATCCACCTAGGACCAGTGAAATATATATCCAGGACTTGGTACCAATAAATAATAACTTCTGTTCTTCTTACCATTATTATCATTATTATTGCTTTGCTGAAAATCCTACTATGTATGCTAGGAAAGCAAAGCACTGTAAAGCAAAGTCATTGCTTAGAAGTTTGCCATGCCAGATGCTATGTACATATGCATGCATATATGTCCGGTGTTTGAAAACAATGATGCAAAGTAGGAAGTTTCACTTCTCAGGAAAGATGCTACAAAGATTAAGAAAAGCATTTTTAGAACATTACTGCACAACTGAATTCCTAAACTAAGTTTATTTTTGATGCCTTGGGTTCCATTGTACCTCTAGACAAGCCCTTTGATGTCTTTTTTAAATCTATTCTCCTCTTTACCCTTCTGCTGTGGCTAGCCCTTTGAGATCTCAACATCCTTATCTCTTTTTCCAGAACTGGGCAAATATTCCTCTTTGGGCAGATTATACTCACAGGTCAGAAGCCTGAAACTAGATTGCTCTGTGACCTGAGTCACGGGCTCTATTTCTGAGCACGTGTCCTCCAGGTAGCCTGAGAAGGCAGGACTCCAGCTGGTACCACAAGCTAGGCCAGTGCATACTGTAAGAGCAGAGAGGTGAACCTACTGCGGACCAGTATGATGGTGAGCTTCCTAGAACAGGAAAAATGGGGTTTGGTTTAATAAAGATGGGTCTAGAGAGGAAGGAGAAAGACAATTCAGGCAGAAAAGATCCTGTGAACAAAGCACTGAGCTAATCATGTCACTTGAGAGCAAAGAGTGTTCTCAGTAAGCTGGAGCAAAGAAGGTCTAAATGGACACTGTTAAAGGCAAAAGCAGAATAAGGCGTGGACGTAGAGGAGTAGTGGTAAATCCATGGCAGATGTTCTCAGCTGGCTGTTTGTTACTGTTGAAATTGCTAAAAGGTTCTTCATCACTGGACTAGGGTGTTCTGGTGTTAAATTGTTTAAGGAGTATAACTTTGCAGAAACACAAAATTGGCTTTATGTATGTGTACCAGTTATACGAAAAGCAGAGTATATATTATTCATTATCAATAAAGGTACAGCAGAGTGGACGTGCAGCCAATTGGTGCTTGCAGAGAACTGGGAAGGAGCAGGCGTCTAGTACGAACAGGAAGACCTGATTCCAGAAATATATAACTGATTTTGACATAGAAATAACTTTCAAATACACAAAAAGGTCCATCAAATTAAAAGTCTCCATTAAACATTTAATTTTAAAAATGAAGTTATATGTGGGCTATGTGATTATGTTCATTTTGAAGGTCAGAAAATGTTCAGAAAGTCATAAGAATTGGTTGAATTTTCATAGTTAGTTGGTAATAAGGTCTCAACCCAAACAGCTCCAACTAGGGCTTCAAACACTAATGTAGAACACCCCATTTTTAGTTTTGGCAATCAAGGTATTAGTAGATATATCTCCTTTCTCTTAGGAAAAGTTACAAATGTATATTTTAAGTAATACAGATTTTTTTTTTAGTATTCATTTCCTCTTTGTGAACACTAAGTTGAAAACTGAACTGAGCACAAAGGAAAACTAAAGCATGTTTCTTTCCAACACTTCCCATTGAGTAATAATGCTATTTTTTTAATTAAGTAAAATATGATATTATTTTTCTTAAAAGTGATTATTAGAAGAGATTACAGGGAAAAGAATCTTGAAATTAGTATCTAGAAATTACCTCTTCGATAATCATTCTAGTAATATTGTGCTATTAGTGCTTTATTTGTTTGGCCAACCCAGTTAAAATCTCATATTGAAGGCCTGCAATAACAACTACTCTAGAAAAACAAACAAAAAAAAATCATGTCTATAAAAAATCATGTCTATATCTATTAGAAGATTAAAAAGTAAACCTAAGAGGATATGCTTTTCCAAAGAGATGTTTGCTACTGCACATAACCTTAAATATCTTCTCATATTTTCTTAAATTCAGACAGACGTCTGACCCCTTGTCGTGCCGTTCCGGTAGGTTTCCTGATTTCTGCAGTTCTATGCAGCATCTCTCTGCACACCCAGGTGCCCTATGACCTTGTACAACTACTAGAGGAGTCACCAACCAATCCTGTCCAACAGCCTCCAACCACCGATACACAGTGCCGCTACACGTGGCCTGTGAGAGATAGACATTTAAGCTCATCACATAGGTTGTTTTAACATTATCTTTGTTTTGGTTTGTTTTTGAGACAGTGTCTCTCTGTGTAGAATAGGCTGGCCTTGAACTCACTGAATCCTGTGATCCTCTTACCTCAATCTCCCAAGTGCTGGTGTTACAGGCTTTTGCCACCAAGTCAGGCTTTTAACATTACCTTTCAAACAACTGACAAACTCCTGAAAAAGATATTTGTCTTTTCATAAGCTAACTTAGTTTTTTTATAGCAAGGACATTTATTACACAGAAGCAATGAATTATTCCTTGGTGCTCCATCTGATATCCTGAATTATAATTTAAATCACAGTATCTATATTTTGCATGTGCTTTTTAGTATAGTTCCAGTGTGAAACGGGTAATATTTACCTCCTTAGACTTACAAATTTTACTGAAGATGTGTAAAGTTCATTTCTGTGTGCCAGTTTCTTTGAGAATGAATATAATTGGGGATTCATTCAAGAAAAGAAAACCTAACTTAAAGGGGAAAAGTTGGAACTCACACCTAGCAAGGATTTATTTAATATTAAGATTTTAGAATTAATAAAGTCCTTTGGAGAGGCTCTCACAAAATAAGAAATGAAAATGTGTTCAAAAAGGAGTCATAAAATTCACACATTATGTATTTCTAACTGATATTAATTTTGTTCTACATTTGAGAAAGTGTCTGATCATAAAAATCTGCTTGCATTAGCATTGGCAGTTTTAATGCTTCACAGTTTATTACCTACAGTGTCTTTTCAATAATTAATTTTGATATTTATTTTTGTTCAGAAAAGATGACACAAGTATAGCAAATGGTAGACATTTCATAAATCATAGATATGGACTATATAATCTATGCGGAAATTAGAACATGATAAAGAAAAAAATTTTCTTCCTTAAAGGATAATGGTTTGCAGTTAATTCAAAAGGTCAAGTGTAAAAGACAGTCTCTCTCCGTAAATACTGAGATTCATCATCCTGACATTATTTACAAAAGTCACAGTTCATGAACTGATAGGAGAACCCAGCAACTTCTGTTCTTCTGTCATCCTTTTCTCTATTCCTTAATTATGTCTTAATGCAAAGATGTGAATCATGTATATATTTCATCTTGGAGACTGAGCTTTATCACATTACATTTCAGTGATTTTCCAGCTCTATCACTGCTAATAAACACATTTTGTGCTGCTTGTTAGACATCATCCTGAATATTATACATTATGAGAAAATTATTTTAATTATAAGACATGGTGATAATAAAGCAAATCTTTGTGTGTTAGCTAGCCATTTAAACAAGTACTAACATTTACCATATTATTCTTTAAAAATAAAATATTTTAAATATGGTTAAAGTATATTACATAAAATGCTCCAGCTCAGTTCCCCGTTCTTCCTGCCTGTCCAGAGAATAGCCAGCAATTCAATGACGGAGCATATTTTACTCACTCTACTATTATATGAAAAAATTTCCCCTAAATAATAACTACTAAAGATTTATGAGGCATTAAAGTGGATATAAATGCCATCATATTATAAAATGGCATTATTTTCCCCTCAGCATTATATTTTTGAAATTGGCCTACATTAATACATGTAGATCTATTTTAACTGCTTCTATAGTCTTAGTTACTTTTCTCACTGAGACAAAATACCCGACACCCAAAGTTAAAGGGGTAGATGTTTATTTAGCTTAGTTTACAGAGGTTTCAGGGCATGATGAGCTGGGTCCAAGTCAGGGTGGCACATGGCAGAGGATAGCAAAAGCAAGCCAGAGAATGGAGAGACAAGCCTCTTTCTGACCCTTACATTGTATCCAGTCTAGTAGTATTAGGGTTTTGCCAATCCAATCAGTAGATTTATCCAACAATCACCCAACCTTAATCCTGGCTCCCTTAATCCCAGTGTTGCACCACCAATCAATCACATACTTCAGATTCAGTCACTTTGTAAAAGTCCTGTGACTGCATGAGCTTTGAGGAAACATCTAGACACGAGCCATAATATAGTATTTTATTCTATGAATTCGCATATTATTCATCCATTTGCTTTCTGATGGATATGTATAATTTTCTTACAATTTTGGTCTATAACATTCAGTACTTTAGTGAATGTTCCTGTGTTTCTTGAGGGTATATTCCTAAAATTAAATTGTTGGTATTGAGGACATAACTGTACACACCTTTGTGGACATCCCCAAGTCACTCCATGAAGTGGTTATATCAATTTATACTCCCACTAGCAATAAAGGAGCATTTCTTACTATCTTAATTCCTCACTGACTCTTGCTTTTGTCAAGTTGTGAGACTTTTTTCTAATCTGATGGGTATGAAATGCTAAGAATGTTGTTTAAATTTGTAAATATCCTATGAGTAGAAAAATTGAGCATCCATATAATACATATTAGCCATGCATGCCTCCTGCTAATGAGCCATTCTTTTTTATTATTGTGTAAGAATTTCCCTAAATAATAAGTGTTAAAGACTTATGGGACATTCAAGTGTATAAAAATGCTATCATATTATAAAATGGTATGATTTTCCCCTCAGCATTATATTTTTTGAAATTGATCCATATTAATACATGTAAGTGTATTTGGACTATATTGGATATGTGATTAACATGTAGGGAAGCTGCCATCCTTCTGATACTGACTGCCATTCATGATATGTACCTCTCTATTTACCATCTTGATCCTTTAGTTAAAATATGTGTTTATTCAGATAAATTTTGATAAGGTTAATAATGTATTCTTGGTGTAAAGAAACAGACGCCCTAATACAGAAACCTGACTGACGTAGCACAGAGAAAGAGTGTCATGTGTGCATCACACTTAATCATCTCTGTTCTCCTAGGCAATAAGAGGTTGCTTATTAAAGAAGAAGACAATTTTTCTCAGTTTCTAAAGGGAAGACAACTGTTGAATGAAAAGTGGTCAACAAGATCTGCTATTTCAGTGACTTGCGATTTTTTTCTTCTTTTTCTCTTATTTTTCCTTCTCTTATTTAAACCCATTTTGCCTTTCTAACCCAGAATTAATTATTGGTTTCATTGGTTTCATTTGTAGTCAAGTGACTAACAGGGTCTGAATTGACATACAACACTCCATTGGAGAGCTGTATCTCTTACAGATCTAAATTCTTACAGCTCTGCTACTATTATTAGTGGTAGCTTCCTAGAGTTGCATTTTCTAATGGTTATTACTTTTGTAAAATGAAGTTATCTACTGCCTTCCTTAGATTGTTCTAAGGGATATATATAATTCCTTTAGGAAGGTACCTTATATAATTTGGTCTTCTTCAGCTGCTTGTGTCTTCCTATACAAACACAAAAATGATGTAAAGTATTAGTGTAGAGTATAAAAACTCTATAAAATATGAAGTTATATATTAATATACAGAATTTAAGGATACATATAATTATGTATGTGATATTCATATACAGAATTTAAAGATATAGATATATCATGACTCTTAGACTTATAACACATTAGATAAACCCTGCAAGCCTATGTAGAAAATAGTAATTTTTAAACTAGTAGGGTGATATATTTTCGTACTCTGCAAGGTGTTCTGATTTTTTCCTTATGAAATCATGTGCAACACAACATACCAAGTATGCAGTAAACCAAATGTAATCAGTTTGCCTTTACATATTTCTTCAAGAACCACAAAACCAAAGATTGAATTGGAAGATACTTCTACATCTAAAACATTTGGCCCCTTCAACACACTTTTTTCCTTTGGACAAAATCAATTAATAAAATATGGTTGGGGAGAATGGTTAAGGGAAGGGGACATAAAATAACTTAAGATGTATATGTATGTATATGTACCAGTTCTCCATGATGAATGTAATTATTATATACTGTAAATGTGTACTAATAAAAACTAAAATTAA
Organism: Dolichotis patagonum; assembly: GCA_004027295.1. Classification (NCBI taxonomy): domain Eukaryota; kingdom Metazoa; phylum Chordata; class Mammalia; order Rodentia; family Caviidae; genus Dolichotis; species Dolichotis patagonum. Next base: position 37,688 of record PVJX010007491.1, read on the forward strand.
AAGTATGTGTTTGGTTACTATTCTATGGATTATGAATCAATAGACACTTTGAGTATTTGTACATTTGCAACAAAATGTTAGTTGTCTCTATTCCATAAATAGTTATACAAGCTTTTGTTTTGGAAAAAACCAATTCTGTCAGGAATGCAGTGAATGAATTCAGGTGGAAGGTGTCAAAAGCAACACATATTGCCCTTCAGTGACTTAAATGCTCTTGACATGCAACTACCTTCCCTGCATTCGGTTCTACTAAATATTCTAGCATAGGACTTGTGTTAGGAATAAGCAAATTAAGCTATGATCTTCAGGTGTTTCCAGTTAAATTATATTTCCTTTCCCTTGGCAAGGTGGAGGAGGGAAGAATTTGGTGAGCACCCAAAGGACACCCAGAAATAGTTTTAGACCACTTTACATATGTGTTCCTTGAAATAATATTTCACTATATAGAAATACTATTTTCTACCACGCAGTAGTTCTCTACTCTGGATATGAGGGAGAAAAAATAATTTACTTTAAGATGAACCATTTTTTGAGATTATAGTTTTTAGTTTCAGTTGGGAGTGGGTCAATTAATACCTTTCTCTAGAAAAGAAACTATCCATTCACAGAAATTAAAGACAGACATTTCTGAAGATACCCTCTACTAAAATTCACCTTTATTCTATAAAAGACACTTTTGGTTACTAGTAATTAAAAGGAACATTTTGCCTGGTATAAATATGTAAATAATTTTCTGTTCTATCAACATATAATAGTGTTCTAAATATCCAGGTTAAGAGCCACTATATAGGCACTTGAGGTTTGCACTTACTACATATTGAAGAAAATCCCATTCTATAATAAATTATATGTTAATTATTATCCTGATGTTGTATCCAGCTGACAACCACAGCCTACCAACATGATCTGTTTTTTGACTATTCCAATAATACATAACAGGCTTTGACAAACAGCCTATTTCTTCTCTGCAAACAATGCAAAATGCATACAAGCAAGAGTTTCAGGCAAAGAATAGAAGTAAAGTTGCCTGTTGGGCCTTTTAGACAAATGACTAACTTAGATGCTTCTCAAAGTTCAGTGAACCAAATTAGCCTACTGAGAGAAATCTAGCTAAAAAATTTTTGTGATGCAGTGTAGAAGTCAATTCATGCCCAGAGACCCTTGGTGAGGAGAAATTGAAGGAATGTCACTTTAAGGCTAAAATTCCCATTTATGATCAAACTAAATTAAGCTTTTAAGTGAAAAAGTTCTATAGAAAAGGTAAATTAGACTTTTCCAGTTTTAAACACTTATTTGAAATTTTGAAAGTTTTTTTTCTGAAACATTTTTAATAAAGAAAGGGTATGAGAGAAGAAAAGTTTTAATTAAATTTAAATAAAAACTATCTTGAAAAAAGAATAGCAATAATGTTATTCAGAAGTGTAACAAGGTATATCATACAGTTAATGATTCTGTTGTGCAAATTTTCAATGTATCAGAATAAATCTATAACTTTCAAAACTATGGATTTCCAGTTGGTAAACATTGAATTCACATTACTTTTGATAAAACTGTATACTGACTTGAAAGGTGATCACAGATAACTTGAAATGTTCTTGTATCAACTCACTAAAAACTGAAATCACTCATGCTATTTTAACAAAAATGTTTTATATTTAGAAAGACTTTCACATTCACAAGTCACCCTTGCTGCATATTTTGTGATAGAATTCTTACAGCATTTTCCACATACAAAGAGAACAGCAGGGCAGTAGAAAATGGGCTTGGTGGGTTTTCTCTATCCACAAACTCTTAGCTCAATTGAGCACATATCACACACAACTGCTGGGCTACTGAGATGAGAATCAACATATGAACCCTGTCCCAAGAAGGAGTGGCAGCGGTGATGACATACGGGTATAAATGTCTTTGGGATACTAGGTTGGACTTACTGGAAAGCATATAGAATTATTCAGAGTATGTTAATCATTTTTTCCTATATTGGCCACCTGCCTTTGCCAACTGATTTTTTGTGATTCTCCTTTTCTACTGAAGCGGCTCCTCACCATGAATGTAAACTCAAAAAAGCGGGCATGAAAAGAATGTTCACTTGCCTGGCTATCTTATTCAAGTGGCAACTCATGTTTGAACTCTTGCTCGAGAAGAAACACAGAGATTATGGTGATTCATCTTCTTACTGTCTACATAGAAGATGAAGTTATACTTTCATAAAATTTTGTATGTTGTAGGCCATCTCCCACAGAAATTGTAAGAATTTCACAAATTCATGAGGAGGCTGTATTAGCTTCTGGTATTTAGGAAGTTTTGATCTTCTCCCTCCCCTTTGATTGCACAACTGTAGTTTTAACTACTTGTGTAGGTAGGCATTTCCTCCTAAAGTGAAATGTTTCCACCCACTCAGTTACTTGTGAACTCAGTAGAAATGCGTGTATTTAGTAGTAGGATCGGTTTTCTTCTGATGGGAAATTAGTGCAATATTATGAAATGATGATGTTTGTTCCAGTGACAGCAATTGTTTTCAGTGGCTGGAACTACTGTGACTAATTCTGTCATGTTTATAATTTGTTTGTATGACTTAATTTCCTTTATTGTATAAATGATGTAATAATTAGAGTTGCTTATGAAGTTTCATGTAGCATCCACAAGCAGCACTTGCCAGAACTTTGCAAAAACTAAATCCAATATTAGCTAACATATTTCACAATTTGTATAACACCAAATGGGACAAAATTAAAATATAACTGCCAAGATATTGTTCACAAGAAGAAACAACAAAATTTAGGTAGCAAAGTATATGTACCATGGTAAGTCACAAAGAAAGCTTTGAGCAAATAATGAGAGTATTAAAGTAAGTTCTGAATTTTCATAGCTCAGTGAAGTAAAACAATTACCGTACTCATGGGGAATTTTGCCAATGTTTCTGTCCATCCTGGACCACAAGCTTTAGAAGAATATGAATACCCATCTTACAGAAGACATAAATGACAAAACCAATAAGGGGTGGCCTGTGAATAGCTATTGAATGACCAATTTACTTATTGTGAGGCAGAGAAGACTATGACATCACTATACAGAAACCTTTCGAGAGAAGGCAGTAAGGAAACAGAGTAGAAGAGGCAGAAACAAAATCACATGCTTGCTTTGATGGTGTTCTAAGGCATTGTTTTTCTGTGATTCTACTATTTTATAATTGAACAAGAATCCCACTGGCTTGTGCACACCATGTGAATAGTTTTAAGCACAAAGTTATTGCCATATGAGCCACATTTAAACTGTTCAGAAATCATCAATCCAAGTCTCACAATGAAGTACCAATTACAGATCACAGTTTGCAAGAAGAGAGGGACCCATATCTTGACATTGTCAGTCAACTATACTATTTGTTTTCATTTGAGAGTTTATTTGCTTTGTTTCTTCCTTTTTTTTCTCAAAACCATCATCTGAGAAACAAACTTTCACAAAATAAATATGACTAATACTTTGAAGTAAAAATATCCACAAAGAAACTATGAATAGAAGATGGTGGAATTTCCACTGACCCATAGAACAATCTCCTTTTTTGTTCACTTATTTAAATTCTTACCATTTCTTGTTCAGACTCACTGGAAAAACATCAGGTATTTAAAGTGAATTCTCCACATGCTTCCAGAAACTTCAACACTAGAGTAAAATACTTTAAACCTGCCAGAAACAGGAAGTCAAGAAGTTGTCTCATGTGCTGTCCACTGCCCTACCCTTTTGCCTCACCCTGTTCTCAAGGATCTGAGAAAACTCCACTAAAACCTCTCAGATTTGTGAAAATCAACCACCACCTCAGCAAGTCAGAATCAGCCATTGAACCTCTGTGTTTCAATGAATAAAGAGAAGAGACACTGTACCGAGTCTTCAGTTTTATGATTATTCAAGAGGTCAGACAGAAAATCTTCATGAAGGCTCTCTCTTCGAATCAGTGTAAATTCTCTCAGGAAGACAGCCCCTTGGCTTTGGTCTCCACATACCTAGAGAGATAAGGTAGCTGAGTTAAGTCTTCAGACTTAGCCTGGAGGGAGAAGACATTGAGGGATTAAAGTCTCTGAGTTGTAGAAATGTCTTGGATTAATTTCAAGTCTGATTAGCACCATCAAAAACAATGCACATAAATACTTTAATTCAAGAGCCACTAGAACATTCTGGCATGTGGCTCCTCTAATGGATGCCAAGAAAGTCCCCTGCTAAATTAACACCTCTTAACGGCCTAGTGTACATATGATGTTGACAGTCACTGATTATAGGTTATCTTGTGACAACCTTACCAAATTATCCATATGTATGTACCACATATGAACTTGGGCCCACAGGGATCGATCTATCCCTAACCCAATAATCTGATCACCAAGGTGGGTCCCAAAGTCTATTAAATGACAACCAAATAGACATTGGCTTGAGGCTAGGACTGACTTCCTGAGTTATTCAAGTATGTTAGAATCAAATACATGTTAGCTGCTCTAGGAAGAAGATATTGGAGAACATTTATCTAGAGCTTATCACATACTGGGTTTTTTACACATATTATCTTGCCACAGTCCCATGAGGAGTCTGTTATCAGCTATACTTTACAAATTAGGAACTAGAGACACAAAAGGGTTTGAGGAATTTTCCAAGCTAGTAAGTGTTGAAATCAGCATTCAAATACAGATCAACTCTAAAAGCCTTATCTTTTTATTCCATCATTAGCTGTTGAACTGCTCCAGCCTTTTCTGGTGAGGGACAAATTGTTAATTGATTCCTATAACTTTAAGGAGTAAGCAACCCACTTTCACCTTCCACTGCCTCTATGAGCCTCTCTGTTCACTTACTTTGATGCAGGAATGATTTCAGTACTGCTGGATTGCTGAGAAGACAGGTGTGTGTGTGTGTGTGTGTGTACACAAAGCTTAGTAGAGCAGTGTGCTGTACAAAGTAAGCATTCAGCAAATACACCCATTTTTATTATCAAAAGCCCATTCTCCTCAAATAACAGGTAAAGTTCTTTTTACAAAAAACCTTTTTTTCTGAGACAGGATCTTGTTCTATAATCTGGCCTTGAACTCTTTGTGGCCCACGCTAACCTTGAACTCATGATCTTCTTGCTTCAGACTCTGAGTGCTGGGATTACAGCCATCACACCTGGATAAATCTAGGTTTTTAATATTCATGAAGCGCTTTAACCATGTTTGTAATATATGAGATGAACAAATGTATATCAATCATAGGGTTCTGCTTTTTTTACTCTACATATTTTGAATTTTATACTTTAATATCAGTCATAGATGTGTGAATGTTCTTCAATGTCTGCAATAGTTTTAATAATGTTAATAGTTTTAACAATAAGTAAAAATTATCTTATTCCCTAAATCCTCTGGAAAGGAGTATAATTGCCCATATTTATATGGGATATCCTCTGTATTATAGAGTATACCTTCACTGTGGCAGACAGAGTCTTCACCCCAAGGGCTTGCCTCCCTGGTGTCATGTCTGTGAATATGCTGCTTTATATGGCAAGTGTCATTAAGGTTCCTAATTTGACTCAAAGAAAGGGTTGGTATCTTGGCTTATCTGAGTAAGCATAATGTAATTAGATGCAACCTTAAAAACAGATTTCTCTAGGCTGACAGAGAAGTAAGGTATTTGGCAGAGGAACAAGTCAGAGAGATTCAAGGTCTGACAAGGAAAATTGCTGGAAAACTTGCTGGAAAGTTTGTGCCTTTAGAACCATTAATCAAGAGATTGAAGAAATAGACAAAAATAACTCACATATTATAAAAAAGACAATGAAATATCAGATATAGATCCTGGATACTTGCAAATGTTTAAAACTAGAAATGATAAAAGCAAACATTCTGCATATTTTGTTATATTGTAATTTTCAGTTAGAACTATGTATTTAAGAAAGATGTCTACATGTTTGTATTTCCTAAGAAATTTACATTTTTCATAATTATAACTAAGATGCTCAACCCATCAAGTACTTTTATTTGATATTAACATATATCTTAATGAAACTAAAATTCAATTTAATTCTAAGTATAGATAAGAATATACAAGTTGCATGAAGTAATTATTGCCATTTCTCTTATAAATGTCTTATGTATATCTGTTTTCAATTTAATTGCTGTCCATGAACTTTGCAACTAATTAAGCAATTTAAAATGCCTAAATTAACTTGGTCAATACTATTAGTTTTAAAGATCCATCAACCATGACTAATGCTTACTTTTTGTGTGTTTTATAAACATTGTTAGACTAAAGGAGAAATGTAGAGGTAAAAACACAAATTTTTAAATTTGGGCTAATTTTTTTTTTACTTTCATAGTATATACAATAGAATAATGATTAATAATTTTATTAGTACATCTAAAAACAGTGAAGAATGATTATGTTCACTGTAGGGGATTGGTACATCTACATAACACATTTCAGTTCCCTTCTTTCCCCCTTCATCCCATCACCCTCCATCATCAGATTCATTTATTTATGAGGGCTTATAAAGTTAGTTATAATATTTACAGATTGAAGACCAGACCAAAGAACATATAAAATATGTAAAACAATTGTATTAAACCAAGGTATACTTTGAGATACATTGCCCATACTGGATTAAAATACCTTTTTTCCTCTCTCTTCTATTGTCTGTTTTCTATTCTATATTTATGTACATATAAAGATTTTCATATAAGAGAATCAATTGATATTAAAGCTTATGTGTTTGAGTTAGTTCTCATAACAGTATGGTCTCATATGCATTCATTTTCCTCAAAATCACTCAAGTTTACTCTTTTTATGAATAAGTTGTACTCCATTGTGTATAAATAACACTTTTTATCCATTCATCTATTGATGGAGATATAGACTGTTTCCAAAATTTAGCCATTATGAATTGTACTGCTATAAACATGGGTATGCATACACCACTTAACTCTTTTAGGAAAATTCCTTGAAAGGAAATAGTTGGATCAAATGGAATTTCTACTCAATATTTTGAGGCATCACCATATTGATTTCCGTAGCGGTTGTATCAGTTTATAGTCCCACCAACAATGGAGAAATTCAAAGTAATACTCTTATCACTTCATTCTTTTATTCATTCTCATGTACATACACTTATATAAGTCCTACCACATTGCCAAGGGCTGCATTGTAAGGCTATTCTGCAGAACACATTTTTCCTTTTCAAACACAGTCATTCTAATACATACATAAATGTGGCAAAGACTGCTAACTGACCACCAAAGCTACCATCTTCTCATCTTGAGTATACATCTAAGTGGTATTTTCAAGTTTCCTTCACATTTAAGGCAGTTAAAACTGAGTTTTAGCTGATAAAAGTAATGTGTACTACCTGTAGGCCTGGTTCATGGAAATCTACATGCCCTCCTCATGCTTTTAGCACATGTCTTTTTGAGAAGGAGATGGCCTTAGAGAAATTATGATTTTAGTCATTAAAGGTGGCAAAGCTGCCATTAGCCTTGACTTGTGAATGAGTACATGCAGCATGGCCATTCCATGACCTACCCATTTACCTAAGACTAAGTGATCAAGAAATAAAGTTCTACTGTTTTTGGCACATTATCCATTTTAGAGACATTATGTCATTGCAGTTAACCTATTCTAATTATTACAGTGAGAAATTGTAGATGAATTCAAATAGCTATGAGAATTCAGAGCAGTCTTGGTTATTTTTCTCTGGTTGCTGAGACAAAATACCCAACACCTAAAATTAAGGAAGGAAAAGTTTATTCAGCGCACAGTTTGTAGAGGTTTCAGTCTATAATCAGCTGACTCTAAGGCCTAGTGAGAGGCAACAGTTCAAGGTGGAAGAAGATAGCAAAAGCAACAAAAACAAAAAGGGGAAGAAAGCACATCTTTTTTCCCTCCCTTATATTGTATGCAGGCTACCTACTCTTGGGTGAGTGTAGCACTCACACCATCTCTGTGCCTTCCTCTCACATGGGCTCAGGATGTTTACAAAGCAGCGGCCTCTGGCATCCTGCTGAGTTTCTTAAACTTCTAAACTCAAATTGACAAAGTGAACAATATCCTAAAGTTGTGGTTGAGGGTTTATAGTAGGATTAAAAGAAGAGTGGGAGATTATCTGCTGCAACAGGGTAAGGAAGAGGGGAAAACCTTGACACAGGCATGGAGACATCTTGTTTTGTTTGGGGAATTTTAAGTAGGCTAGAATGGCAGAAATGTGGGGTGCATGAAGGCAAGTAGTGGGAACTGAGCCAGAACATGAATCATGGTACCTGAGAGACTGAAGCAGCCAGAATCTTGTTTGGGCCTGTATATTAGACAAGTATTCTTGTGGCTGTCAGTTGGTAAACCCAGAGATAAGGTTTTTAAATTATTGCAATTAATCAGATAAGAACTTTTGTATAGGTAAGGGCTAGTGAGGAAGGATGGGACTGTAAGATTTAGTGGCAAGTGAATGCAGACCACAACTCCCAAGTTGTATCTGTATTTTCTGCCTGGATATGAGCAGCAGAACAGAGTAGATAGTGGCACATTAAAAAATAATAAAAGTACAGGAGAGACAAACATGTGGGTTAGATGATGAGTTTAACTCCTGAAAAGTGGAGTCAGAAATGCTTGGATTGAGAAAGAGAAGTGTGGCGTGTGGGAAAGAGATTAGGTAGGAGACGCTGTGTGTGCACTGGCTCCGTACAAGGAGCAAACAGCTGTTGTCATGAATGAACTAGAAGACCTAACAGCAAGATTTAAAAACCCTGGAGCACATCAATATTTAACACGTAGCTAGATCTATCTCTAATGGTTCATTTACAATAAAAGAAATATCGATAAGGAAAATGTAATTTAGGTTGACTTTGGTCTCTAGTCTTCCTTTACTGGTTTTCTATGAAAACAGTTTTATGTCAGCATAACAGATACTTTATTACAGACAATTCATTCCTGAAGAAGACGGACCATGGATCGCTGAGCTATGAACTCCCAAGCCTTCAATTCAATTAAATGTTTAGTGAAACTTGAACTTTTCCAGGATAAATTTGGATTTTTAAAATTCTGTTTACCATGGCCAGAACCTGACTTTCTGTTTGGAAAATATGGCCTATTTATACATGACATATTAAAACCACCTTGCAATTAAAAGGTAGTTGGCATACAATAAAAATATATCAAAATTGAAATTCATTTGGTTTCATGCTTCAGTAGTGTTAGTTTTGAAACTTGGGAAACGGAAATGTGAGAAGCAAAGGATTACATGCATGGCAAAGTTAGGATTAGAGACCAGAGACAATCTCTCTTAAACACTCAAATTTCTGCTGGATTAAACCCCATTATTCACCCACAGGAACAAGACGAGGAACATGTAATCCTTACTGAAACCTATCTGAGTAGATGGGATTTCTAGACTCCTACACACTGTTCTCCAGGAGTAGGAAGACTGCCATACGCCAAAATTTGTACCCTGTGAAGAAGATTCTTTCTCTTATTGCAGTCTAGTTTTGTGTTTCAAATAGTGACCCCTTTCTAAGTGTTGGCACACAAAAACACTTCCTAGAGAACACCAGAGTGTAGAAATACCAGCTTCCAGAGGAGAATCCTGTTAGAGCCAGTAAGACATGGAAGCAATTTATTGTTGTATTATATATTCTCTTTAATGAGACTGAGCAATCAACCATGTAGAGATATTTGAAAGGGATCTAGAAAATATAAGAACCCGTGTAGCCCTTTAAATAATTATTGATTTTCCAGCTCATTAAAGGAAAAAAGGAGGTAAAGGCAGCTTAAAACTGAAACAAAACACAAGTCACAGAATAAGAAGGCAATCTTTTGCATGTGGCTTTGGCCTGAAAGCAGGAAATCAAACTATTTCAACAATGTACTCTTGTCTTCTCTTTCACACTTGCTTGTATCATAACTTGGCACTAAACATTCCCCTGACAGACCTGGATTTCAGTGGCTCCAGAGAATACTGATTAGGATTATGACTCATCTACTCACAATTAACATATTTGGTGTAAGAAAAGATAAAAAAAAAAAGTTCGCTCAGCTTTTCCTACTGGCAACAAGCATGTTCTATGAGCTTGACTAAAGTTTGTAAAGGTAAAATGCAGAGCAACTGGTTCACATTTTGGAATCTCTACCATCAATAAAGAAAAGCCATAATTTCTATATCAATTGTAATGTTTATGATAGGAGTTGATTACGGCTATGATTTCCATTCAGCTATAATTTTCTTATAATTCCAGGACAGTTTGCCATTTACTTATAGGCTGGGAGGAAGGCCTATAGAAATAATTAAAGCTTAAACATACAAACATGCCCTCAAATTATCAGTTTATTGTTCTCCTTTCTTCATGTAGTTTCTCTATGAAAACTGAAAGGTAGCCAAGCTTATATCCCATGGGTAAGATTTAAGTTTCAACATAATTTATAAAGTATAGCACTGAAAACCACAATGTTAAAAATTATTTTTCCTACCAAAAGGATTTTATAAGGTACGTTTTATGTCTATATTTTGGTTCATGGTTTACTAAAAATTAAGGTAGTGACAAAATAAATTCTCAGTGGATTAGAATAGTAATTTAAACAATTTAAGTAACTAGCAACTGTGTTATCTGAATGTATATCTATATTTAAATACCAGTGGGTAGCGAAATGACTGATGTCAGGGTTATGAACTCCTGGCACAAGAAGGCCATTCAAATATTTGCTGGATAAGTGACTCAATAGAAATTTCATGAAGCCAAAACAATCTCTAACTTTAGTTCTGAGAATGGCTGATAAATTATACTACGATAAATTATACTACAATAGGAACTCATATGGACCCAAAGAGCCCAGGTTGAATCCTGCCACTCCACGTCATTTCCACTTTATCTGAAACTCAAAATGATTCACAGATCAAAGGAAAGAAAACATATGACCCAGTGTGTAAGTATAAGTAACTTCTGGTTTGAAGGAAATTGAACTAAAGAATTAAAACACTGTTATAAGAAGCCCAAAATAAGAATAGACCCAGCGACATTTTTAAAAGTTCACGAAATTTTCTAATGATTAGGTTCTGAATAACAATACATATAGATATTTTTAACCTTGAAGATCCTCACATCTTGTAGCAAACTGAGCTTGCTTGATTTTAGTAAATTTCACTTATAGATAAATATGGGTCCCAATATTTGATATTTGACAGCCTATTCCTGGTAAGACTATTGTCTGGGGCCCAAATGTCATGAAGAAAAATCAAATCTACCCTCAGCCATTTCCTTCCCATTAATCCAGATAAGCTCCCTCTTGGCTGGAGTATTCTAGTTACTAAGATTTGGAATGAGTGAATTAATTTAAGGATAAAGAATAGGAATCAGGAGTATGGAATTTACTAAAGAAACTACCTATAATGAAGAAAGAGAAGTACTTTGGAGGTTAATGAGAATAAGTACCAAAATAATAACACTTAAAAATGTCTCCAAACTCATAGTCACCACGCGAAGAGGCTCAGTCAGTTTATCATGTATCAGTAACTCTGCCTTCTGCATATACTGAGTCTCACCTAAACCCCTAGGTACCTCTGTAACGGACCAGGCAAAATATAGAAATAAGGAAGGTAGTGTCACTGAGTAATTTGCTTTCAGTCTTGAAAGGTCCACTTAGAAAATCATCTGCTTATCTTTGAGTATATTTTTGGTGGTTGCGGGTGACTAAAGATAATTCGACAGGGACTTTGTGATCACAATACACCTAACTATGCTGTAGTAGGTTTGTCTGGGGGTAGAGGAAGAATGGTTCCCAAAGTGGCATCAGGGGCCCCAGCTAATGGCTGTCAACTATGCAAGCTGATTAGCAGTTCTATACTCCCTGGAGGAAAGGCTAAATATGATCTCTAAGAAGATCCCTGGGGGTACTTAATGAAAGCATTCTTATAACCACAGTTAAGCCACTGACATTTATATACCTGGTGTTTGGAGTTTAAAAATATTTCAGTATCCTGTTTGTTCTTTTACCAAATTTAATTACCATTTCTAAGGATTGTAAAGATAATTGCTAAAGGGTTATACCTAAAAGAAGTGAGATGGAACATGCTGGTCCAAAATGTTCAGCTGGGCCTCATAATTCTTGGTACAGATGTTCCTGTTTAGTTCAGGTTTGATTTAAAGGAACAACTATAATATGGTTTTAGGCAAGGTGACCAGATGCAGCTGAATTTACAGATCTGTCCCAGAATGTCAATGAAAAGAAACTCCAGCAAAATAACCTTTATGTGGGGAAAAGGCGATACTTAAAATAATATCTACTTTGGAGCTGATATCTACCCTAGAAGACAAGATTCTAAAACCAAAATAATAAAAATTTAAAACCCACTCATATACTTTTGTAGAGAAGTTTACCCTCACAAAGCAGTAAGTAAAGGAAAATACACTAAGTTGAATGTGAACTGATCTCTAGATATGCTATGGCACTTCTGTAACTTGTCAGTAGGCACAGATACAAAAATGCTTGAAAAACTTTTAAAGATGATGATCACCAATCTTTCATCCTTTTAGATGAAGAAGAACAAAAGACATCTGCCCAGGTAAAGAAAACACATGGGTCCCAAAATACCTGCTTTGACATATGTAAGATGCCAAAACAGTCAAGTAACTTGAGAAATAAAGCAACTTTCCCCATCATAGCCAATTCCCTTTTTCTTTATTCTCCCAAACACTCCAAAATGTATGATGCCCAACTCCTATCAAGAGGGGAATAGCAATGTCACCAGCACATGCCAGTATTTCAGAGGAAAAACTAAGGGAAAATAGTTTGGTCCCAGGTAAATGTATTGTTTCTTTAAAAACAATGGGAGAGTAGGGGGTGGGGCATAGGAAGAACTCAGATGTGCTGTGTACATATGCCAACTCTCCACAATGGATATTACCATTCTGTATCACAAACATGAACAAAAAAAGAAAGACATGAAAATGTGGGAAGGGGATCTAGAGTCGGGGAGGGAGGAGGCAGGGAAAGGAAAGGGGATTAAGAAAAATTAAATATACTAAGTGCATGTACCTATACCCAAAGTGAATGTAAATATTATATAATGCAAACATGCACTAATAAAAAACACTTAAAATAAGAATAATATTTGAAGCCAAGTTCTGTGTGCTGTAATGATAACAGCAATTTATTTCAGATATATGCCAAGCACTACAATTTCCTCTTGCCTACACACACACACACCTCATATCCCCATCTCTAAAGATGAAAAAATCAGGGGGAAAGTATAGCAGTATTTAAATTGTACATGTAACTTAAAGAGTTTTAAATATTTAGTTAGTATCTCAGGAAAATATCCAAGGGAAAGTTTTCTACTTAACACATAGCAAACATTCTTAAATGTTCTCTTTCCTCCACACCCATTTCCGTCATTCTTGACGTCCTCCACATAGATGATAGCTGGCTTTTTAGAACTTTGTTTCTTATCTCAGAAGTTATTTTGGAAATTCAGCTCATGTGTTGCTTGGAGGGAAGAAAAGTGGAATGGTGAGTATATTTGTGTTGTATAATTTTGTCATCCATTTATAGGCATCGTATTTTGTTCCTGATAATGAAGCATGATCTTTGTGTGAGAAGTAAAGTATTTCGTTGGTACATATGTGTATATATGAAGTGGCCATATGGGATAGGAAATGTCCTAAAACTATATGTAAGAGACTGAAATGTCTTGTCTGATTCCAGCCTTCTAGGTTTCTCCCCTTTCAGCCACCACATATGTGACTAAATCATCTTGGACACTCTAATCCAATTAAGCTCCTAAAGGAGTGAAACTTTAACTGTTGTCACATAAAGCAGAAGAATCATCCAATGGATTCCCCATCAGTCTATGTAACTATAAGAGGCAGTAATAACATAAGTGTTTTAAACCACTAGGTTCTGAGTTGGTTTACTAACTAACAATAAGTGAAACTCTATGGTAGTATATGCTAAAGAGTAACATGGAAAATTCATCTGCATGGCCCATGTTTGCTTTCAGAAATACACAACTGGGAGTGCTTTTCCCTGTATATGGTCCATAGGAAATTCAAAACCATCATGAGGAACAAGGAAATTTAAAAGCCATCATAGATGCTGATCTTTAGCTGACAACTGAAGAATATTTTTGTCTCTGATTGTTTACTTCACGCAACAAATTTCAAAATTACCTGCTGCTAAAATTGTCTTGTATTGCTCACTAATGTTACATTTTGTGTAGAAGAGATCAAAGCCAATTAATGATACTGTCATACCATGGGCAGAGTAGTTATTAATGTCTTATTCCTCAGTGGTTCTTGTAAGTACTAGGTCTCTGGAAAAAAGTTTAAAGACACTTATATCTCTTGTCACTATGGTATTTCATACAAAAGCTTGATAACTATGAAGCACGATAAAGAGGTTACTTCTTGATATAACTCCAAAAGTAAAGATTTAATCTTCATTCAATATTTTGAAGGTTTTTTAAAAATCACTGCCCTTCAAAACTCTTTGGTAGAAAATTATCTTGGGACACTCTCTGAGTCTTTGGTCTTTGTTCTTCACTCATTTTTTTCTCTATCTTTAGCCAAGTATTTGTCAGCCTCAAAATGATACCACAAGGCTTTAAATTTCAATCATGGCCACCAATTTCTTCTTCACCACTGTATTCTGAAAGCCTACCAGTGCCTGGCACAGAATTGGATTCTATAAACATCTCAGTAGTAAAATAATGAACATTTGCTGTCAGTTATTAATTTCAGAATTTTAAAACCAGACAGAGGCTTAAAAATTATCCAGTCTTGCTATCTTTGGAGTGAAAGAGAAGTAGACTGACTTTCCTAAGAGCATACATATCTAAAATATGTCAGGGTCCAGAATAACGTGTAGATTTCCTGATGCCAGTCCTGTGCCTCTCACAGCTACCAGGTCCCTATCCCTTGTTTGAGCTGTCTCCCTGAATAGTTGGCAAGTATAGGATATAGGTGATATGGGATCAGAGCTAACTGTCAGCTCAACAAATCACCAGTGAATGTAGCTAATGCAAATGTGGTCTGCTGTTAAAACTATTTTTAAAAGGATGCACAGTAACTTTTTTCTACTCTGTGCTACACAGATTATAAACATGGGGTAGACATTCATTTTTAGATGAATAACCAAGAATAACTGATTTTTTAAAAATCCCAAAGAAAGTGACTAGCTGGGAAGCATATGATAATCAGCTGCTTTGAGCAAGGACATTCTGTCTGAAAAAGGGAATGAGAATATGTGAGAGATGTCTTCAAATTATCCCAGAAAGTTGACTTGCATCACTTGTGTACCTTTCATTTCCTTGTCACATTCAAACTTCTGTCATCACTGTTCTGCTTTTTCCAATTTCACCAAGACTTCTCCTCCTCACACTTGTCTTCAGTTGTCATCCCCTGATGTTCATATCCTCTTTCTTGGAAATCCTTCCCTCTTTGGTTTTGTAATAATTGAAAGTGAT
The DNA here is from genome assembly GCA_004027295.1 of Dolichotis patagonum. Lineage (NCBI taxonomy): Eukaryota > Metazoa > Chordata > Mammalia > Rodentia > Caviidae > Dolichotis > Dolichotis patagonum. The sequence goes on from PVJX010007491.1 coordinate 53,139, forward strand.
CCTAATTCTCTTCCTGTTCCTTCACTTTCTCATCTTTTGGCTCCTCCTGTACCTCACTTCCACTAACTACCTGTGATTCTAAGGCTCCTAATCACAGACATCTTTTCTTCTCTCTGCTGTTTTATATATATTCATCTCTCAGTAAGACAGTCATCTCCTCTGATTTTCAAATTCACATATGAAACCCTGGTTTTTACATAAGTGTATCTTGAACTTCTGGTATCCTTGTCTTGAACTCTGGCTAGAGTACTCTTTTTCTGTCTTCACGTACTGAAATCCCCCCTCAATCTTTTAAAAGTTGCCTTTTCTATGGATCATTGCTAACTGCTCTGAGCACCTATTACTTCCACTCCACTAGTCCACAGAGGTCCTGCTGTGGTAGTGAAATCTGGAATCATGGACCTGAATGGAAGTCTTAGATCACTATTTCTCTGCCGTGTGATTCGGATAAAATACCAAAAATGATTAAAGTAAATCTTAGGTCTTTTAAGTCTAAATGAAGGAGAACAATAAAACTTACAAAATTGTGATAATTATGGAAATTGATTTGTAAACTATAAAATGCAGAGTCTGGTAGAAGCATTAATATCAGGATTTTTTTATGTTATGAGCTAGCAGAGAATGTTCGCTTAAATTAATTAGTGTTTCCATCTCGACTGACTCACTTGGCTAGAAAACCACATGGATATTCCAATGTAAATAGCATTGGAAAGGGGGTGTAGGAGACACGTGTCATAATTTATTGAGATATGACTCCTGGCACCTCATTTTTAAACAAAAAGTACAGCGTATTATTACTTTTCTGATGGCATGTATTTTCATCTCTCTTGTGGTTATTTGGGAACTTGTCTTACCTTCCCTATAAGGCTGTATTTATCGCTTCTTGGCCTTTTGGCTAAGATAACAAGTCAGGGACCCTGCCCCACTGATTATCATGTAAAGCCAAGAACAATACTTTAAAATTGATATGTGTAGCTTTACTCATTGAATATCATTTTAGAAAAGCAGAAATCAGCTTTCTAATCCTAATAAAACAAACTTTTCAAACAATTAAATATGGATCTCAAGCATGGAGCTGGTTCTTGAGTAGATAACGAAGACCTTAGCACCAGAGGCAGTCACCCAGAAGCCGAAACAAGCACTCAGATGAATTCTAAGGGTCTTTCCAACTCTGAAAATTTCTGGCTTAATTTACTACCATTATTTCTCTCACTTCCCTTGCTTTATTTATAATAGCAGGCATAAATTAGACATTTATTTCCCCTATCTCTCAGTTGTGTGAAAGTCTTTGTGTCTGTTTTTAACATCTTTGGAACACTAAGTGGTTTTTTTCAGTATCTAAATAATAGTCTTTTTGACCACATATTAGAGTCATAGATGACTCAAACATATTCAATCTGTTTATTACTTAAATAACACAATGCAGAAATTACTACAAAACATTGTTCAGGAAAAAAAGAATCTGAGTTGAATGGTCTTAAATGCCCTATTTTGTATTTCCTAGTAAGTTCTTTTGCTCATTCTCCTTTGGGGCTCCCATACTGTAAGTCCCTTTCCCTTCTATGTTATTGTTGCTGTCTTACATTTTGCAGAAATAAAACAAGTCCCTTAGATGTGAATACTCTAAAATTGCTGTTACCTTCAAACTTTATATCCCCCTGTTCTGATGCTTCAACTGGTCTCTCATAGGTTGATGTTTTTCTTCCTGGTAAAAGTAAATCTCTTCCACCTGTACTTCAAATTTCAACTTCTGCTGTCCCCAAAGGATCTTGTTTCATTATTTCTTACTTTTTCCCTATATTGTTATCCTTTCTCTACCATTGACTCTTTTCTTCGAGACAGAGACAGAGTGACCCAGAGGCAGAGATAGGGACAGACAGGTGGACAGACAGAGACAGAGTGAAAAAAGAGAGAAAACCTTTCCTTGACTGTGCTCTTTTGTCTACTAGCCAACATTTGTCTTCCTTTTATAGCTAGTTTTTAGGTAGAAATCTTCAGTACAGTTAATGGCTTCACAAGTTTAGCAAGCCGCAACTCTGACTTTAAAAATTATGATCAAACTGAAATTTCTCTAGGTACAGATAACTAACTTTAGGTACCAAAACAGGTATTAAGAGGTATTTTTCTATCTTCATTTTATATGTATGAATCAAGACCTAGTTGCCCACCCCTTAAATGGAAGCATTTTATTGTGCTCTATCCTTATGCCATTTGTATATTATTCTACAAGTGATTCCTGAGAATTTTCCTATGATCACAGATTTAGGCAGCACTGATAAGGTGACAACTCCTAAATATATATAGTTCCGGCCCAAATTCCAGACACATGCACCCAATAGCCTGTTAAAACATCACCAAATAAATGTCTCACAGGTACCTCCAATTGAATGATTCAACTTGAATTCATCATACTGATCATCCCTTCTATATGTGCTCTTCCTGCTGCAAACTCTGCCCACATGGGCACCACATGCTCCCGAGTGGTCCAAGCCAGAAAAACCAATACCCTGCTTAGAGATCTGCTTTTCCTTTTCCCTCTACATTAAGTTAATTACTAAATCATGGTACTTCTGTCTCCTGAATGTTCCTCCTACTTGACTGCACCCCTGAGTTCATCCAGCTCTCTTCTGGACTAACACAGCTCTCCGTTTGGTATCTCTCTATTCATACTCTTATCTCCTCTTCAGCCCAACACATTGCTACTGGAGTGAGCTTACAAACAGCAATTCCAATCATGTCTCTCTCTGATATGATACACTTCAACAGTTCATCACCTTCTACATGCAGCGTTTGTCAAATTTTAAGGTACATAAGGGTCAACAATATCAATTCTGATTCAAAAGTTCCATGTTCAGGCCTAACATTATGCATTTCTCTTGTATTCCTTGAGAATGCTGATGCTGAGGTCCAATGCACACACTTCAGCAGAAAGATTCTATGGCTTACAGTATACCTACACTTCTTCTGAAGGCCTCGAAGTCCCTCCTCATTTATCTCTACAGCCACTCCTCCACTCTTTCTTTGTTCACAATGCTCCCACAACACTAGATTGCTTAGGACTGTCCAACAATTCAATCATAATATCTTCCTTTGTTCATTTGCACTTTGGGTTCCCCTAGGTTGCATGCCCACCTTTAATAGTCTATTTTTAATGTGTGCTCAGCCCAACTTTCTCTTGGCAAAGCTGTTTTCCTACAAGACCATGAGTTCATAAAGAAAAGGGTCTGATTCTCTCATTTACAAAGTTTAACTCTTGCAGAATAGCCTAGCCAGAAAATCTAGCCTCCACAGTTTGACAAATCAGTACTATTTCTCTATAACATAAGCCACTTAAATACTCAGTGCTCCACAAATACTGTTTACTGGAGAATATGCCAGCTAATAATCATAAAACAAAAATTTCAGTGAGATAAGTCAAGAGATTCAAGTCTTTTTTCTTCTTAGAGTTTAAACAAAGATTAAAGTAGGTGTAGATGAGGAAAAGGTCTATAATGTATATGTGTAGCACATATAGAGTTTGAGCCTATCTTATGTTTAATCAACTGGAATTTAGCAAATTTAACACTGATAAAAATATTTGCATAGTTTGCAAATTGCTTCACCAAAATCTTTTCATTTAAGTGTGCCCCTGAGTATATTACTAAATGTGTTAAATGTGTCACCCATTACAAAATGGATAATAATGAAGGATTAGCTAATGAGTCATTTGAAGGTCCTGCTTATTAATTTTTATAGCCTCATTGCATGGAACCTAATCATTGACTGTTATCAATACCTTGGGAGAAATGAAAAATAAAAATTTATTATTAAAGGTAAGATTTCTTATCATTTTATAATTTGGTCCTACTTATCTAACATTTTGCTTACTCTTCCTTAATGTTGCAGATTTTAATTGTATCTTTGCAGATGTCCATTTGGCTTTGCTTTCATATCTGATTTAGACTTTAAGAGACATTTCTCTTATACAGTTACCATATAAATTCCTGTGCATGTTAATCATGTTTTTTTTCTTCTTTTGGTTTGGCTATCAGTGAAGTGTAGGTGATTGAATGTTACATAAACATTGTTTTTCAAACTCAAACTGAAAATAGGATGTTCCATTTGTTTATGTTATGTAGACATGAAAAAATGTGAACTTTCTTCCTTTCAGTTCCAAAAAGCCCACTCCCTTCACTTACCAAAATTTATTTTTAAACTGCAAGAGTTTGTTAGGTTTCCTGTCTATGTGTCTAAAACATTTAAACATTCTTTAGCCAACTATCTGGTAAGAGCTGTGTTGGGTGCTTGAGAAAGTGGATGCAAAAATAAACAGAGCTCTCACAACTCACACTCTATAAGGAAAAGGAGAATGGTAGGTAACAGCTTCCTAAAATGTCAAGGAGAAGATAGTGTGTGCTCTAAGGAGATATGTGCTCCATGCTATGTGTGTAAGAGAATACACAATAAATGTCATGCTTTTACATGTGAATATACAAGTACATTCTTGTAGTTCTTTTTCAATAATATGAGAATGTAGAGGGGTTATAAAATGAAAGTATTCAAAGTCCTGTGTTCTTCAAAAATAAAAGTATTGAAGATCTAATTTTCTACCTATATTTCCTTAACAAATGCTTTGCAGATAGCATGTGCTTAAAAACATAGCTTCTTTAGCATAATTTATGTGCTATCAGTATTACACAAAAGAGTTTTACCACCCTAAAATTCTTTGCACTTTACTTGTTCAAATTTTCCTTCTTCTTACTAGACATCTGGCAAACACTGATTTATTTACTGTTTTTAAAATTTTTCCTTCCCCAGAATGTCAAATAATTAGAATTTTTCAACATGTAACCTTTGCAGATAAGCTTCTTTTATGTCCCATCTACATTTAGGGGGGGTACTGGGAATCGAACTCAGAACCTTGAGCTTGCCAGGCAGGTGCTTATACCACTGAGCTAAATCCCCAGCCCTCCCAATACATTTCAATTCATCAATTTCTTCACATGGCTTGATAGCTCCTACCTTTTCACTGTCAAATAGTATTCCATTCACCCATTGAAGGAAATCTAGATTCCTTCCGGTTTGGGGTGACTACTAAATAAATCTCTATGAATGTTTGGCTGCAAGAAATGGTGTGTACAAAATTTCAAACTGGGTAAACAGGAATATGACTGTTGTAGCATATGGTAAGAGTATGTCTAGCTTTATCTATCAAAGTTAGTATTACGTTTTACATTTCCACTAGCAATAATAGTTCAGTTATTCTACACCACTCTTAGCAATTAGTACTTCCATGTTTTGGGGTTTTATTAATCTAAAAGCTATGTCATTGAATCTAGTTACTGTTAAATTAATAATTGGTTAATACCAAAATTCATTGTATTAAATTTGCATTTTCCTAATGACAGATTATGTTGAACTTCTTTTCAGATACTTATTTTCCATCCTATATCATTCTTGAAAAGATGTATATTCAGAGCTTTTGTCCATTTGTTTTTGTATTGCTGAGTTTTAAGAGTTCTTTATATATTTCAGATAGAAGTCCTTATCAGATATGTATTTTGCAAATATTTGCCCAGTCTCTTGCCATCTTTCCATTCTTGTAACAGTGTCTTTCCTAGACCAGAAGGTTTTAATTGTAACAAATTCCAGTTTATCAGTTTTCCTTTTAGGGGTCAAGCTTGTGGTGTAATGTCTAAAAACTCAACACCATACATAAGGTCACAGAGATTTTCTAGGTTTTAATAGTTTTGACGTTGTAGGACCTGATAACAAGCCTAGGAAAAATCCTGGAGCGTGGCTTCTCCCCCTTACATCAGTGTGATCAGGCAACTGGGGAAATGCCAGTCATACAGAAGGACCCTGACTAGAGTGCATGCAATGAACAGGCAGGAGTAGTGGGGTGGAAAAGTCTAAGCCAACATTAACAACAGGTAGCAATTTAGATGAACAAGTGGAATACTGGTGATAAAGACATGGAATAAAAGCAGGGGGTTGGCACCCTTTTTCTTTTAATTTTTTATCTGTCTTTTTCTTTTTCCTTTTTCTTATCTTTTTTTCTCTTTTCTACATGACTGGGGAGAACTCCAGCCACAGAAAACTAATCCTGTCCTCCAAACCCAGAAACCAAATTCAGATAATTGCTTGCTTATGTCTCCATTCTTTCTTTTCTGCCCTCTTCTCTAGTTTCCCAAAGCATGCATGATCAACCTTTGTCCTCCAGCCTTACTTCTACTTCCTTTTCAGTTATTTTTGCTTTATCCACTATTCCTTCTTAAATTTCTCCACCACAGGGTAAAAACACTCTAGCAAGGGGAAACATTTTACATACAAGCTCTTCATTTATGATCAGTTCTGTCATATAATTAGATTTTCTCCTGTGATTTAAGGTACAAAATTAATAATTACCACAGTTTGCCAGTCTTTAATCTGTGTTTGATGCTACTGTTGTTGCTAATTATACTATTTTGGCTAGGAAGTCATATCACAATCTTCCTTCCGTAACAATATTGCGAAGCTATGGGGATAATATCCTGATCACATCCCAACACCAAAGAACTGGAGACTGAGCCAAACAGATACCAACATCTCAATCTTAATTCATCGGAAAGGTAGGATCTTGGGATAGATCCTTAGTTTATCCTTTGGGATACAAACTAAGAACCTCCTACACACAAAAGACATCTCTGAAGAACAGACTTTTCCTAGAGAGGCCTTGATACTAGTGATATAGCTACCTACTACATGAAATTACAAGGATCAACACAGAAAACAAAATAAACATTTTTTCTAATAGAAAACGACAAGACACAGAATTAAATGCAATCTCAGACCTCTAGCCTACCAACAGGAAGTCCAGGAGACATCAAGATAAAGAAAAATGGAGGGCACATACCTGAAACTTCCTACATGATAGTAAATGAAGTAAAAAAAAAATTTTCATAAGGCTATAGAGCAAGTCAGATCAGAAATAATTTCTCAGTTAAAAGTAGAAATGTCAAACTTAATGAAGGAATTGTTTAGCACAGCTAGAGAAAACATAGATTAAAAAATAGAGGAACATAGCAAAATGATGGAAACCTTTAAAGAATAATGTAGGAAAAGAATAGAATGCATGAAACAGTTTCAAACAGATATCCAGGAAAGTAAATTTTCACTGAAAGTTGGCAAAACCACTTGAATGAAACTAAAGATAGATTCTCTGACCTTGAAGACAGGATTGTGGCTAGTGATCACAAAAGCAAAGATCTTTTAAAAATAACAAGGGATCAGGAGGTAACATTCAATAGCTGCAAGACAATACAATGAAAAAAAATAGTCTAATATGTGACAATGAAAAAGCAGAAGTCAAAACAAATGACATACAAAGACTCTTTGCAGAAGTAATAGCAGAAAATTTCCCAGGCATGGGGACAGAAACTGACAGTGAGATAAGTAAGTGAGGCATAGAGAACTGCAATTAGCCGTAATCAAAACAAATCTACATTGAGATATTTGATACCCAAGATGTCAGAAATTCAGCACAAAAAGAGCAAATTATAAACTGTTGAAAAAAGAAAAAGATCACTTATAAAAGAAAGCTCATCAGAATCATGGCAAACTTGTCAACAGAAACTTCCATGTCAAGAAGAGCTTGAAGTGAAGAATTTCAAGCCCTGAAAGAAAACAGCTTCCAACTCAGATTGATGTATCCTGTAAAACTACCTTTCAAAATTAATGGAGAGGGCTGGGGATTTAGCTTAGAGGCATAAGAGCCTGCCTGGCAAGCATGAGGTCATGAGTTTGATCCCCCGTACCAAAATAATTAATGGAGAAATAAAATACTTCCATGACAAAAAATAACTGAAGAAATTCATGATCACCAAAGCAACTCTACAAAGAGTTTCTAGACAGAGATACAAAGATATTCTAGACAGAGATAAAAATGATCGTAACTCCAAGAACAACAACAGAAAGAAATCACCACACAGAGCAAGCAAATAAATAAACAGAGAAGAAAAGCAAGAAACCAACAATAGGAAAACAACATGACAACAATAAGCCAATACATATCACTTATAACCATCAATGTAAATGGTCTCAATTCACCAATCAAAAGAAACAGAGTAGCAGAATGGATCAATAAAAAGATCCAACAATATGCCGTATATAAGAAACACATTTAACTCAAAAAGAAATTCATAGCCTGAAAGTCAAAGGATAGAAAACAGTTTTCCATGCAACAGGAACCCAGAAAAAAGCAGAGGTAGTCATTCTATTTGCAGACAATGAACTTCAAGCCAAGACTGATCAAAAGAAATAAAGTAGGTCATTACATACTTCTTAGGGGAAAACTTTAAGAGGAAGAGATAACAATTATAAATATATATTCACCAAATTCAGAAGCACCTAACTGTATTAGACCAATATTAGTAGATATGAAAAATCAAATAAACAATAACACAATTGTAACAGGGGAACTTAATACCCCATTATCACAAAGAGATAGATCAACTGGACCAAAGATCAGCAAAGAAATATTAGAACTGAACCAAACTTGTGAACAAATGGACTTAATAGACCTTAACAGAGTGTTCTACACAACAGCATCAGAATACATATTCTTCACAGCTGCATATGTGATGTTCTCTAAAATAGACAATATAGTCCATATCCCACAGAACATGCTAAAGTAAATGCAAAGAATTTGAAATTATCCTATGCATACTATCTGACCATAGTACAATGAAATTAGAAATTAGTGGCAAAAACCTCACGAAAACTCCATAAACACTTGGAACTTAAATACTATACTGAAAAAAAACCAATAGATCACAGATGAAACTAAAACATAATTTTAAAAATATCTACAATTATGCAAAACTGCAGATACAACATATAAGAACCTGTGGGACACTATGAAAGCAGTCCTCAGATGAAAATTTATAGTGGTGAATTCTCACATGAGGAAAACAGAATGAGCACAAATAACATAATATTGTATCTCAAGCTTCTAGAAAAATGAAAAGCAAGCTCAAAACCCATCCAAGAGTAGTAATTATAAAGATCAGAGCAGGAATTAATGAAATTGAAACTATGAAAACAATACAAAGAATTAATGAATTAAGCTGATTCTTTGAACTAATAAATAAAATTGATAAACCTCTAGCCCACGTTATCAAAAAAGGAAAGAAAAGACTCAAATTCATGCAATGAGCAATGAAAAGGGTGAAATCACTATAGATTGGGTGGAAATTTAGATCATCAATACCTACTTTGCAAATCTTTACTCACATAGGTTTGAACACACAGAAGAAATGGACAGATTCCTAGATATATATGAACTGCGAAAACTGAAGAAGATGTAAAAATTCTTAATAATCCAATATCAGTTAATGAACTTGAAAATATAATTTAAAATTTACCAACAAAGAAAAGGTCATGTCCCACTGCTGAATTCTACAAGAAATTTAGAGATGATTTAATGCCAATATTCCTCAAACTCTTTCATGAATTGAAAGGGAAACTATACTCCCATAGCCATTTCTGGAAGCAAATAAACCTGAAACCAAAGGAGAGAAGGACCCAACTAACTAAGAGAACTACATGCCAATCTCCCTCGTAAACATAGATGCAAAAATTCTCAGTAAGTTACTAGCAAACAAAATGCAGCAAATCTTCAAGAGGATTATACAACATGACCAAATGGAATTCATCCCAGGAATGCAGGAAGGTTCAACATATGGAAATAAATGTAATACACCTTACCAACAGAACCAAAGACAAAAATCACAGGACTATCTCAATAGATAGTTTTCTGCAAAAGCTTTTAGATAAAGTCTGACACTCCTTTATGATAAAAATTCTGCAGAAAATAGGAATACCTGGTCTTTTCCTTAATCTGATGAAAGCCATCTATAACAAACCAATATCTAATATCATACTAAATGGCCAAAAATTGAGTGCTCTCATTCTAAAATCAGTAACAAGACATAGATGTCCACTACCACCACTTCTATTTAATATAGGTCTATGTATGGAAACATTAGCCAGAGAAATTAGACAAGCAAGACAAAAAAAATAATGATACAAAAGAAATAAGTTAAATTATCATTATGCCCAGATGACATGATACTGTATAGAAGACCCCCAAAGTTCCACCAAAAGACTTCTAGATTTAATAAGGAAACTCAGTAGCATAGCTGGATATAGTCTCAAAAATCAATAATATTCCTATACACAGATAACAAACTCACTGAGAGAGAAATCATGAAACAACATCCTTTATAATAGCATCAATAAAAATGAAATACTTAGGAATCAATCTAACAAAGAAGTAAAAGATATGTGCAGTGAAAACTACAGCATGCTAAAGAGAGAGAAAGAGAGTGAGAGAGAGAGGATATCAGAGAATGGAAAGATATCCCTTGCTCATGGGTAGAAAGAAACAACATTATGTGTGGCCAAACTCCTAAAACTGTGATAGAGCTTTAAAGCAATCTCTATCCAACTAGCATTAGCATACCTGACAGAAATAGGGAAAGTATTCCTAAATTTGAGTTGAAACCAGAAGAGACCTACAATAGCAAAATCAATTCTGGAAAACAAAGGCAAGGCAGGAAGCATCACAATTCCTGACTTAAAATTATACTACAAAGAACTGTGATAAAATCAGCGCAGTGCTGGCAAAAAGCAGACCTGAGGAAAAAGCATAGAAGATGAAGACTCAATTACAAACACTCAGTCACCTTATCTTTGACAAAAGGAGCAAACATATTCACTGGAAGAAAGACAGCCTGTTTAATAAATGGTGGTCAAAAAACTGGCTTTCCACATGCCAAAGACTAAAACTAGACCCATGTCTATCACCATGCACCACAGTCAAAATGGATCAAAGATCTAAATATTAAAACAGAAACACCATATCAACTATAAGAGAAAGTAGGTAGGAATCTTGAAGACATAGGTGTAGACAGAGTGTTTATGAAGAAAACCCAGACTGTACAGGAACTACTTCAAAGAATCAACAAGTAGGATCTTATTTTAGTAAAAAGCTTTAGAACATCAAAGGGTAACACCAACAGAGTGAAAAGACTACCAACAGAGTGGGAAAAAAATTTAGCCAGTTGTCCCTCAGATAAAGGATTCCTGTCTAGAACATATGAAGAACTGAAAAACCTCAGACTCCCCAAAATGAAAGATCCAATTGAAAAATGGGCATCTGAGATGAATGAGCACTTCTCAGGTGAAGAAATCCAAATGGCAAATAAATATATGAAAAAATGGTTATTTGATCATTTGAAAGATGCAAATTAAAACAACACTGAGATTCCATTTCATTCCAGAAATAATGACTATCATCAAGAAATCAGCCAATAACAAATGCTGGCAGGTTGGAGAAAAAGGAACTTTGTCACAGTTGGTGGGGGTGAAGACTAGAACTGCTGGGGAAATCAACATGGAGATTTCTCAAAAAACTAGGAGTGGAGGTCCCGTTTGACTCAGCTATCTCTCTGCTATGTATCTTCTCATGAGAATTAAAAACACCACACCACAGTGACATATATACACCCATGTTTATAGCAGCACAATTTGTAATAGATAAATCTTGGAAACAATACAAGTACCCATCAACTGAGGAATGGATAAAAAAATGTGGTAGGTTCGTGCTCTGCAGTACTACTCAGTCACAAAGAAGGGTAAATTTGATACTTTTATAGGTAAGTGGATGTAACTTGAGACTATACTCATAAGTGAAAAAAATCAGACTCATATGCGTTTTTGGGAGTGGCTGAGCTAGTGATTGTTCATACATGTGGAGCTGAGAGCATGAAGTGTCCAAGGGTTGCCCTTGAGGTCACAGCGCACCCCAGGCAAAGAGGTGTTCCAGCCCCTGAGGACAAGGAGCATGAGAGGCAAGTTAGGTAAGCAAATGGGAGTCACATGACAAATGTATAAACAACCCATTGCAATGTTGAGCAATTCCTTTTGTCTCATCCAGAGAGAGGGCTTCACCTGACTTCAGCTTTCTGTATATTGTCTTTTACATTTATTTCTCCATCCTCTCACCATTCTTCCCCCCCAGCAACCTTGAGAGTTGTGCAGCACATGACATATTGGCACCTGAACACGGCACCAGGGTAAGAACACACAGGGGACACTTCTCACTGTGCACACAAAAAGGGTAGAAGTACATAGCATCAGTATTGATCACAGAGGGATACTAATATTGATATCATCACGTATATAAAATAACAGGCAAATAACAGTGCTGCTCACAACATAGCCATTACAAAAGCCATGTTAATCAGACAGGGTGCCTTTGCTGCCACAAATAATCAACTTACTTTTGAATTGCAAGTGTATAAGCAGATTCAAATAGTTGCTAGAACGGCTTGGAGGGAGCTTCCTTCAAAGGGTGAGGTATCCCCTGATTTGACTTCCATTTGACTACAGGTGTATACGGAAATGTTCATTGTGTTCTTGATTACTGTATTTACTTTACTTTTGTGTATTTGCATTAGCGAATGTTTTAGTGGTCCTAAATGTGTTGACAAGACCACAAAGGATTTGGTCCAGAGCACTACTTTAAAACCAGGACCTAAGCATAAAATGATGGCAGAACAGTGTCTTCCCCCCACCTATTAGTGCTTAATCCCTCTGACTTTGTTCTATTAACTAGGGAAGGAGCAATGGGGGCCAAAAAGATTCTTCCTCACTGGAGGATTGTTTCCTCACAAAATGTATTTTACAACACCTGATGAATTTAGCTGAGCTACCAGTGGAGATTTCTACCTTTTCAGCTCAGAAGTTTTGTGGCATCCCTGGTTAAAACTTCCTCTGCTCAGGAAATGGAGCTGTTTTCTCTCTTTTCCTTGCAATGGGCTTTAGGGGAAGCTAGACAGGCAGGGGAGTCCATGAAGGGTTTTCAACATGTCTATGCTGTTACTGAACTTTGAGTACTTTGAGTACTCAGTAACTCAGAACAAGTTGTCTTCATGATGCTGTACCCTCTAAGACTTTAAAAGAATTAAAACAAGCTGCTGTTACCTATGGTCCCACTGCTCCTTCTATCTTAGGTTTAACAGAGCTCTTAGTGGTAAAACATTATGGCCTCAAATGACTGGAAAAGAATACCTAAAGCATGTTTAACTCCAAGGGTTTATTTATTTTGGAAAGGAAATTTTTTTGACTTGTATGTGGTTCAGGCTGAATGCAGTGCTGCTCACAACATAGCCATTACAAAAGCCATGTTAATCAGACAGGGTGCCTTTGCTGCCACAAATAATCAACTTACTTTTGAATTGCAAGTGTATAAGCAGATTCAAATAGTTGCTAGAAGGGCTTGGAGGGAGCTTCCTTCAAAGGGTGAGGTATCCCCTGATTTGACTTCCATTGATCAGGGTGCTGATAAACATCTTCAAGATTTTGCAGCATGCTTATTGCATGCTAGTGGGAGGATTGTAAGTGACATAGAGGCAGGCAAGTTAATCGTTCAACAGTTGACCTTTGAAAATTCAAATAAATGGTGCAAAAAGATTATAAAAGCCTATAAGAAAAGGTTACGTTGGCTGAGATGAATTAAATTTGTGCAGACATTGGCCCCTCATATGTGCAGGGGGCTGCCTTGGCAGTAGCTATCACTTGGGTTGTTCATCCATAGCCTAGAAAAGAGAGAGGAAGTAGACATTTTGCCCAAAATTGCTCTGCACCTGTGAGGGCAGCACAACCATTATCTGTTCGTCTAACAAAACCTTCTGCTGTCTGTACAAGGCATAGATGAGGGTATCATTGGGAAAATGGATGCAGATCTAAAATCGATGTGGTAGGCTGACCCTTTCTGGGAAACTGCCAATGAGGCCTGCCCCAGCTCTGCCAAACAGTGGGGGTGCTTGCCCTTATTCCTCCCTAGCTCTACCCTCCAATGCCAAGCATATTTCTGACCCCTAGTGAGCAACAAAAGACAGTGGACATCAGTGTCTTCTCCAGATTCATACTCCTGAAATGGGACCTCAAGTTATTCCTACTGGAGTCTGTGGCCCTCTGTCTCATAGAACAGTGGGTCTCCAGCTATGCCACAGCAGTGTCACTTTAACAGGTCTCCAGGTGTTGCCTGGTGTCAACAATGCTGACTTTACACATGGGCCTTATAAGATCATTCATCCACACCAATGAATCTTTTCTCAGACAGTGCTTATGTTTGCAGTGTGATGTGCCACATTGAAACGGCCACTATTCACACTGACCAGGAAGATCTTTTTATTTGTTTCACATTCTCCAATTTTCCATTTGGTTACATCATGTCCCCTGTTTTATTGATCATTTTGGTTCTCATTCTCAATTGCCAGGGCCTCTTACTGAGGGAAATGCTGCAATAGACAGACTGCTGGCTACTGTCACTGTTACTCCTTCAGATGCCATTCAACAGGCTGCCTCCCACATGGCCTTTCATGAGAATGCTTCTGCCTTACACAAACAGTTCTGTTTAACTCTTGAACAGACTTCACAAATGGTTAAGCAACGTCCCTCATGAATAACACATTTTCTCTTACTCCCTGTGGGGGTTAATCCCAAAGGATGATACCCTAATCATCTCTGCAAATGGATGTCACTCACATTCTTGAATTTGACTCTATCCTGGGTCCAGTTTACCATGGACACTTCCTCAGGATTTATTTTTGCTTCTGCCCACACAGGTAAAGTGTCTAAGCATGTCATTGCTCATTAGTTGGATGTCTTTAGTACCCTTAGCTACCCATGGTTACTTAGCTACCCATGGTTACTTAAGACTAACAGTGGCTCAGCCTATACAAGTGCTGCTTTCTAATCATTTTGTAAAACTTTTCATATTTCCCTTACAACAGGAATTCCTTATAACCCTCAAGGTCAAGGAAATGTTATGGAACACGCAAAATTCAATTACAAAAACAAAAGGGGAAATTCTTCACTACAAAATTTACACCTCATATTAGACTTCACTTAGCAGTATATACTACTAACTTTTTAAGTCTTGCTATAAACATGGGTGCACATATATCACTGTGGTATGATGTTTTCAGTTCTTCTGGGAATATGCCCAGAAGTGGAATAGCTGGGTCAAATGGGACTTCCAAACCCAGGTTTTGAGGAATCTCCAGACTGACCTCCACAGTGGCTGCACCAGTCTACACTCCCACCAACAGTGTAGAAGAGTTCCTTTTTCCCCACAGCCTCTCCAACACTTGTTGTTGGTAGTGTTTTCTATCCTGACCATTCTTTCTGGAGTGAGATGGAATCTCAGTGTGGTTTTAATTTGCATTTCTCTCATGACTAATGATGATGAACATTTCTTCATGTATTTATTTGCCATTCATATTTCTTCATCTGAGAACTGTGTATTCATTTCAGATGCCCATTTTTGGATTGGGTCTTTGAATTTCAAGGGTCTGATTTTTTTAATTCTTTATAAGTTCTAGACAGAAGTCCTTTGTCTAAGGAACTGTCCATGAAGATTTTTTCCCAATTTGTGGGTTTTCTTTTCACTTTGCTGGAAACCTCTTTTGACATGCAGAAACTCTTTAATAAGATGTGGTCCCAGTTATTGATTCTGGAAAATATTTCTTGTGTAGTTTGGTTCTTGTTCATAAATTCTCTTCCTACCCCTATATCTTTGAGATTTTTACCTACTTTGTCTTCCAGCAGTTTTAGTGTTTCTGTTTTAATATTTAGATCTTTGATCCATTTAGATTTTAGTTTAGTGTATGGTAATAGACATGGGTCTAGTTTTAGTCTTCTGCATATGGACAGCCAATTTTTCCAGCACCATTTGTTAAAGAGACTGTCATTCTTCCAGCAAGCATGTTTGGCCCCTTTATCAAAGATAAGGTGGTTGAGTGAGTTTGCGGTTGTGGTTGTATCTTCCTATTTATTCCACTGATCTTCAGGACTGTTTTTATTCCGGTACCATGCTGAAATTATTACTGTAGCTTAGTAGTATACTTTCAAGTCGGGGATTGTGATGCCTCCTGCCTTGCCTTTGTTGCTTTTTTGTAACACAATTTGTACACAATCTGTAATAGCCAGATCCTGGAAACAACCTAAGTGCCCATCAACTGAGGAATGGATAAAAAAGTTGTGGCATTTTTATACAATGGAGTACTACTCAGCTATAAAGAATGATCACATTGAGATATTTATAAATAAATGGACACGACTTGAGACCATTCTCTTAAGCGAAATAAACCAAACTTACAAGTGTAAATACCGTATAGTCTCCCTAGTATGAGAGTTGATAAGTGTATATAAGATTTTATGGTAAGCATGAGTCCCCATCTCATAGCTTTGAAGCCTTTCAATGTTTTCATTCATCAGTTGGAATGGTTTTATTCTGTTTTGTTTTACTATATCATGCGTGATGATATGAACAGCCGTTTTGAAGAAAACAAAACATTATGACAGCTATTGCTGATTTAATATTGTCCTTCTTAGAAGTCCTACCATGCTTCTATTCTTCTACTACCATTTGTTCTATCTATCACATTGTCTTATTGGGATTTGAATACGTGTGATAGTTTAAACAAAATTTTTCTATCGAAAATGAGATATTATAGTACCCATTGATCATTTTCTGTTATTTGGTTCAGAAAGCCCTGTAATTCTTTCACTCTTTGAATGGC